>MDKI01190463.1:0-34198 GCA_005239505.1 Nicotiana paniculata
GACTTCTATTCCAACCGGGAAACACTTAAACTCTTCAAAAACTCGAATTTAGCCGGAATAGGGCCCTGGCGCCTGGATAACGCCAAGCTAAGGCAGGCATTTCAGCTCTAACGCCTGGCTAAAGCCAGGCAGGGTCAGGCGTTTCAGCTCTAACGCCTGGCTAACGCCAGGCAGGGTCAGGCTTTTGGGCTCTGGCGCCCGGATATAGCCCGGTGCACTCCTCCTCTCCTTTTGAGCGTATTTTCGATGTATTTGCATCCATTTAGCTCGGTTTCCATCTCCAATTCACCTACACATGAAATAGACTCCATTATGCACAAAAAAAGTATATTTTTATCATTAACGCCCATAAAATGTAAGGTATATAACATGTTAAACTATGAATTCTAACCTCACATCAGTAACCCGCCAAGCCAAGGAATTTGCGAATCTCTATAACTTAAGACAGCCTGGGCCAACTCTGCACGGCCTCTACCTTCTTCGGATCCACTCGAATGCCCTCACTCGATTGCACGTGGCCTAAGAATGCTACAGAACTCAACCAAAACTCACATTTTGAGAACTTTGCATACAACTTCTTCTCTCTCAGGGTCTGAAGCACTGTCCTCAGGTGCTGCTCATGATCTTCAGGTTCTGCTCATGATCTTCCCAACTCTGGTAGTAAACAAGAATATCATCTATGAAAACAATGACGAACGAGTCGAGATATGGCCTGAACACACTATGCATCAAATGCATAAATGCTAAGGCGGCATTAGCTGACCCGAATGACATAACTAGAAACTTGTAATGGCCATACCGAGTCCTGAAAGCAGTCTTCGGAATATCCGGCTCCCGAATCTTCAACTGATGGTAAACTGAGTGAAAAGCAATCATAGAAAATACATGTGCGCCCTGAAGCTGGTCAAATAGATCATCAATACGAGTCAAGGGATAATAGTTCTTCATTGTAACCCTGTTCAGCTGGTGATAATCAATACACATGCACATAGAACCATCCTTCTTCTTCAAGAACAAGACAGGAGCACCCCAAGGTAAAACACTGGGTCGAATAAAACCCTTATCAAGCAATTCTTGTAACTGATCCTTCAACTCCTTCAACTCAGGAGGATCCATACGGTAAGGAGGAATGGAAATAGGCTGAGTGCCCGGCAACAAATCAATGCCAAAATCAATGTCTCTATCGGGCGGCATGCCCGGAAGATCAGCTGGAAACACATCGGGATAATCCCGTACCACTGGAACTGAATAAACAGAAGGGGTATCAGCACTGATATCTCTCACATAAGTCAAATACGCGGCACACCCCTTCTCAACCATACGCTGAGCTCTAAGAAAAGAGATAATTCTACTGGGAGTGTGATATAAAGTACCACTCCACTCAACCCGCGGAATACCTGGCATAGCCAGTGTCACGGTCTTGGCGTGACAATCAAGAATAGCATAATGGGGTGACAACCAATCCATGCCCAAGATAATATCAAAATCCACCATATCGAGTAATAATAAATCCGCACTGGTCTCAAAACCATGAATAGTAACCAAACACGACCGATAAACGTGGTCCACAACAAGAGAATCCCCCATAGGAGTAGAAACATAAAAAGGATAACCCAAAGAATCTCGGGCTATACCCAAATGCGGAGCAAAATAAGAAGACACATAAGAATTAGTGGAGCCTGGATCGAATAAAACCAATGCATCTCTGTGACAAACCAGTATAATACCTGTAATGATAGAATCAGAGGCAACAGCCTCGGTACGAGCAGGAATAGCATAATATCTGGCCTGGCCTCCCCCTCGAGGGTGACCTTTACCTCCCGGACCTCCGCCCCTAGCTGGCATACCCTCGATCCTCCTTGCAATGCTCACTACCTGCTGATAAGGAATGTCCATCCCCAACTCTAGAGCCATGCTAGATCTGAAGGGTAGGACAAGAGCCTCAATGAACCGGCGAACCCTCTCGCAGACAGTAGCAACCAAAGCCGGTACATGCCTAGCCAATCTGGTGTAACGGATAGCATACTCTGAAACTGTCATAGAACCCTGGCGCAAATGCTCAAACTCTGCGCGCCATGCGTCCCTGAGGCTCTGAGGAACAAACTCTCTCAGGATCATATCTGAGAACTGGGTCCAGGTCAATGAAGCAGCCTCGTCGGGACTGTCTAACTCATAGGTGTATCACCAATCATAGGCGGCTCCGCGAAGCTGGAATGTAGTAAAGGAAACCCCACTAGATTAGGCTATGCCCATTGTGCGAAGAATACAGTGACACTCCTCTAGAAACCCCAAGGCATCATCTGATGCTAGTCCACTGAATACCAGAGGGTCATACTTCTTGAACCTCTCAAGTCTCCGCTGCTCGTCCTCCGACACAGCTGACCCTTCCTCGGGATGAACTGGCACTACAGGCGGCACAAGAATGATCTCTGGGACCTGCTCCACATGCACTCGTTGCTCAGGAGTGCGGGCGACGGGAGTCTGTGCTCCTCCCTCGGCTTGGGATGTGGCTGCAGCAAGGGGAAGCAACCCTTCCTGAGCCAGAGTAGTGTACATAGGATATGAATTGAACTTTTAGGATTTGAATTGAAATTTTAGGATATGAATTGGACTTTTAGTTTATGTATTGGAATTTTAATGTATGAATTAATTTGTTCTTGTTTTATTTGTATAGATGGAACATCGTACTTGAATGTACAATAGGAATTATCCTAATCGGCGGGGACTGCGGGAGGATTTTGTAGAAGGGGTTGATGACTTTATTAGACATGCAATGGAACTTCCACCATACCAGTGAAGGATTAATTAGGTGCCCTTGTGTTAGGTGTGACTGTATGAGGTTTGAAAAATTGGAGGAAGTAAGACTTCATCTTTATAGGAAGGGGTTTATAGCGAATTACTTCGTGTGGACTAATCATGGAGAGGTCGATGGTAGCAGTGGGAGATTTCATAACATGGTCGGGGGTGAAAGTAATAGGTCGGTGGAGAATACAAATCATGATTCTAGAATACATGATATGGTTGCAAATGCTTTTGGGATGCAATTTGGGGGTGAGACCAATGAAAATGTTGAACAAACTCCTAATGATGACGCAAAACATTTTTTTGAACAGTTAGAGGAAGCTAGTCATCAATTAAGGGAAGGAAGTCTGCACTCTGAGCTGTCTGTTGCAGTTAGATTACTAAGTATAAATCTGATTGGAATATTTCTCAAGCAGCCATGGACTCTTTCATTAACCTTATGAGTGAACTAATTGACCCTAATATCAACTTACCTGGTGATTTCTATAAGGCTGTCACGACCCCAGTTCGCCCTCCGTGAACATGTCGTGATGGCACCTAGTCCCTATAACTAGGTAAGCCTAGCAATGCGGAATATCAACATAACTTGCAGAATAATTAAGTAAAATCTGAACAATCTAAAAGAAAGACTGTATATAAATGCCACTTGGCATATACAACTCAAAATAATACGGTAGTCTACAGTATCACACCAAAACCCGGAAACTCACGGGAACCACAGGCTAACAGAATATACTACAATGCTCTAACTCCAGAACGTTTACACAACTGTAACGAAGGATAAACTCTTCACAAAAGCTGGAATAAGATAGACACTCCTCGTCTGCGGACGCGGCAGATGTACCTCGAAGTCTCTGATGTATCTCTCAACCTCGGGAATAGTGCGCCTGAGTGGAGGTACCTGGATCTGCACATGAAAACCATGCGCAGGAAAGGGCATGAGTACACCATAGCGGTACTCAGTAAGTGCCAAGACTAACCTCGGTCGGGTAGTGACGAGGAAGGTCAGGGCCCTACTGAGGTTAAACAATATAATCGAGATTTACAGTACGAAAACGGACAGTAATAATGAATAAAACAGTGAAGTAAGTAAGGTCAAACAAGGCAATAAGAAAACACAAGAACAGAGTAACCACGGAGTACGAACAACTCAATAACAATGGTAACAATGAGGATCTCCCAGAATACCGTCCTGTAGTCCTTTTCTCAACTGTCTAGTGTATCTCCCGGGATACCGTCCCGTAGTCCATAATATGTATAACCGAAGGATCATTATCTGTGCAGGGGGGATCTCCCGGGATAACGTCCCGTAGTCCCAAAGTAAATATGCAGGGGGATCTCCCGAGATAACGTCCCGTAGTCCCAAAGTAAATATGCAGGGGGGATCTCCCGAGATAACGTCCCGTAGTCCCAAAGTAAATATGCAGGGGGATCTCCCGGGATAACGTCCCGTAGTCCCAAAGTAAATATGCAGGGGGATCTCCCGGGATAACGTCCCATAGTCCCAAAGTAAATATGCAGGGGGATCTCCCGGGATAATGTCCCGTAGTCCCAAAGTAAATATGCAGGCACAACAAGAAGACGTTCAAAATTAGAGTGAAAAAATACAAGGCAACCAGTAGTTCTTGTATAACATGCTTCACGTAGTGCAATTAATGTAAATAGGCAATTCAGAGCAACTAGGCATGATTTTCTAAGCTAACATAGACTATAGTTGCAATAGAATAAAACATGTAAGAAAGAAACTCGGGGTAAATATTTAAAGTAAAACTGGATTTTCAACAATTAGCACGAGTACGCGCTCGTCACCTCACGTACAAGGCATTCAATTACCAAATATCACATCCTAAGGGGGTAAGGTCCCCCACACAAGGTCAGACAAGTCAATTACCTTGAACCGACTCAAAATCAACTCGAAACAACACGTTTGCCACGAGTATCCGACTCCATATGGCCCAAATCTATACAATTTAATTACATATCATAAATAACATCTCATGCAACTGATTTTTACTGTTTAATTCAAGCTAAGGCGCGAAATAAGGTAAAATGACCAAAACGCCCCTCGGGCCCACGTCTTAGAATCAGGTAAAAGTTATATTTTCCGGACACCCATTCACTCACGGACTCATTCAACCAGAAACAATCGAAATTCGATGCCAAGAACCCCTTAAATTTTAAGAATTTCAGGTTGGGAAAATCTTATCACTTTCCTATGGTTTTCCCCCATTTTTGATAATTAAACTAAAGAAAACAACGGGAATTAATGGGCTAACAATGAATTAGGATTAGAAAATGTTACCTATGATCCTTCTCTTCAAAACCCACAGAAAATTGCCAATCTTTGAGCCCTTACACGATTTTTAGAATTATGAACTAAACACTCATATTTTTGGAATAAAACACACCGGGAATTCACACCTGCGGTACTGGCGGAAATCACTTAAGTTCCATTGGGGCCGCACCGCACCTGCGGTCATTTGGTCGCGCCTGCGGTCCCGCACCTGCGGAACCCAGGTCGCACCTGCGACCACTGGCCTAATCCCCCTATATCGCACTTGCGAGTCTGCACCTGCGGAAAAACCTTTGCAGGTGCGAAGACACCAGAAGATGCTTGGTTCAGCAGCAACTAAGTCCCAAATTTTCTCCCGTTAAGTACCCGAAACAAACCCGAGGCCTCTGGGACCTCAACCAAAACCACCATCCAACCTTAACACCTTATTTGAACTCGGCCGAGCCTTAAAAACACGTCTCATAACATCAAAATCATCGATTATGCATAGGTTCAAGCCTAGGAACTTAGGAAAATTCTAGAATTCACATCCGACGCTGAAAAACATCTAAACTCATCCGAATGACCTCAAATTTTGCACACACGTCCCAAATGACATGACAGAACTACTGCAACTTTCGAAATTTCATTCCGACCCTCGGATCAAAAACTCACTATCGGACTGGAACTCCAAAAATTCAAACTTCGGCATTTCAAGCCTAATTGAGCTACGAACTTCCAAAATACCTTCCGAACATGCTCCCAACCCAGAAATCACCTAACGGAGCTAATGGAACCATCGGATTTCCATTCCGAGGACGTCTTCACACTGATCCGTCTATGGAATACTTTCCAACACTTAAGCTCTCATTTAGGGACTAAGTGTCCCAAAACTCTCCGAAACTCAAAACCGAACATCCCGGCAATTCAATATAGCAGAAATAGACTTGGGGAAAATAGTTAATAGGGGATCGGGGCGTTAATTCTTAAGGCGACCGGACGGGTCTTCACAAAGGCAAAGAGATTGGTTTCTAAGTTAGGACTTTCGTCAATGAGAATTGATTGTTGTGAAGATGGTTGCATGTTATATTATAAAGATGATGCAACTTTAAACAGTTGTAAATTTTTCGGCAAGCCTCGTTTCAAGAGGCTTTCCAGTTGAAATATGGTCGCTATCAAGGCGATGCATTATTTACCTCTTATACCTAGGTTAAAGAGGTTATATGCTTTGATGAGTTCTACTTCTCATATGAGATGGCACTTTGAAAATAGAAGACCACCTGGTGTTATGTGTCATTCTTCAGATGGAGAAGCTTGGAAGCACTTTGATAGGACATATCCATATTTTGCTAGTGAACCAAGGAACATTCGATTAGGTCTGTGTGCGGATGACTTCACGCCTTTTTCTGTATCTGTGACACCATAATCATGTTGGCATGTCTTTCTTACACCTTATAATCTACCACCCGAGTTGTGCATGACTAGTCCATATATATTCTTAAATTATATTATCCCGGGTCCACGTAATCCGAAAAGTTTGATTGATGTATATTTGCAACCTTTGAGTGATGAGCTAAAACAATTGTGGTACGATGGTGTTGAAACATATGGCATATCAACCAAGCATAATTTCAGTTTGTGTGCTAATTTAATGTGGACAATTAACGATTTTCCTGCGCATGGAATGTTGTCTGGGTGGATGACTGCTGGTAAGCTAGCTTGTCCTTACTGCATGGAAAATAGTAAAGCGTTCACTTTGAAACATGGCCGAAAGCAATCATGGTTTGATTGTCATCGTCAATTCTTGCCTCCTGATCATGATCTTAGAAGGATGGAAAATGCATTCAAAAAGAATAAAATGGAGTATGATTCTCCACCTCCGATACTATCAGGTGAGGAAATTTGGGAGAGGGTCCAGAACTTCAGTAAAGTTACTGAAACTCCACCTTATAGATTCCTCGGATACGACATTACTCATAAAGGGACGGTAATTATTTTGACAATTTGTTCAACACAGTGATGGATGTTAAAGGTAAGACAAAGGATAACCTGAAGGCTAGAATGGACTTACAAGAATATTGCAGGCAGTCTGAATTATACTTGCAGACATAAAACAATGGTAAGATATTCAAGCCTAAAGAAAGTTACACATTCACTTAGGAAGAAATACGGCAAATTTGTGATTGGGTAACGAAATTGAATATGCCTGAGGGTTATGCGTCGAATCTTGGAAAAGAAGTTGATATGGAGGTAGGGAAGTTGAGACATTTGAAAAGTCATGACTTTAATGTTTTCATGGAGACCTTAGTGCCTATTGCATTTTGTGATTTTCCTGAAAGAATATGGAAACCCATCACAGAGATTAGTTTGTTTTTCAAAGACTTGTGTTCTTCCACATTAAGGGAAGAAAACCTACTCCGGATAGATCAGAACATTCATGTAACATCTACTAAGATGGAAAAGATATTTCCATGTGGTTTTTTTAATGTGATGGAACACCTTCCAATCCACCTTTTACACGAGGCACGACTTGGAGGGCCTGTTCAATACAGATGGATGTATCCCTTTGAGAGGTAATATTATAAGTTTCATGTAACTTTTTTTTTATGTGAATGTTCTTGGCTAACCTGAAAGTATGTAGGACAATTGGAAAATGCAAACAATTTGTTAAGCAAAGGAATAGGATTGAAGGATCTATATGCGAAGCTTATCTTGCAAAGAAAACTTCTCATTTTTGCTCGTATTATTTTGAGAGTAAGGTAAGATGTTCTAGGAATAGGCTCAATAGGAACACGGCCGAATGTGTGAATGATCCATTATATCTGCCTATGTCCATATTCAATCAACCAGGCCGATGTTCTAAGGATGTTAGAAAGAGAAGTTTGAGTGATATGGAGCACAAGTCAGCTACACTTCATGTGTTACTAATTGTCCCGAAGTTGTACCATTTCTCAAGTAAGTATTGATTTAGTAGTTATCAAAATATAAAATTTAATGTGATTATATCTCAATGCAACTACTAAAAATATTTGATGTGTCACAGTCACTTCGTGGGTCAATTTGGCCATGATGTTGTATATACGAGATTTGATACGTGGTTCAAACAATTTGTAAGTTTATCCTTATAATATTCTAACACTATGTAGGTAAACAATGTTTGGGAGTTACGCTAAGTTATGAATGTTTTTAACAATTTGTAAATGATCCAAATAATGGTGTAAATCAATTTTTGAAAGATATATCTTGGAGACATGGGCTTCAGGTCACAACAATGTCTAAGTACGTTGTGAATGGTTATAAGTTTCATACAAAGGATTGCTCTAAAAATAAAAATAGCAACAACATCGGGGTGTGGGTTCAAGGAGGTGATGACAATCAAGTTAGAGATATTGATTATTATGATGTGCTCAAAGAAATAATTGAACTAGAATATGCAGTTTGGCCATATAAGAAATTGATACTCTTTAGATGCAAGTGGTTTGACCCACATCCAACAAGAGGTACAAGAGTACACAACCAATACAACATAATTGAGGTTAATCATACGAGGGAGTATGATCGCTATGATCCTTTCATAATTGCACATAATGTTAGGCAAGTGTATTATGATCCTTATCCATTACGGCGGAATAAGTCCGATTGGTGGGTTATAATTAAAAATAAGCCTGTAGGTAGGGTGGAAGTGGAGAATGTGTTAGATGTTGCTTATCAAAACGATATCTCCAGTGTTCACCAAATAGTGGACGAACTTTTAGAAAATAATTTGGAACATCCTGCACACATATTGGAGGAAATTGATATAGATGAAGTAACAATTATAGAAAATGAGGAAGTAGAATCAATTGATGAAGCTCAAACTAGTGAGGAAGAAGAATTCTCGGACGAGGAACAATACGTCGATGAGCTTTAAAAAGTTGGTTTCTTTAATAACTCTCGTTTTATAGCTAGTTTCTTATATGTTTCAATCTAAATATGTATTATATTATGCAGATGATAGGCAAGGGTCGAGGTAACGATGACCTTACTGGTTCTCGGGGTCGACAAAAGGCTAGTAAGGGAAAGAGGAGGGTATAAGATAATCCTTCATCTTTTCCACCCTCTTCAAAGATGCCGATGCTTGCGTCTATGTCTTATCCTCCACCTGTTGGTTATTATGAGGTGACACAGCATCACCATCCCTACATCTTTTTGCAGACATCAGGTCTTTCATCACAGGGCCATAGGACTGTACGTCTGTCATACAGTCCAGCTGCCTCACGACCACATGGATCACATCCATCCGTGTCAGAACCACGGGGGTCACAGCCATCAGTGTCACAGCCACTTGCGGTCTATCCAGCTATGTCACAGTCACAGGGATCAGAGCCATCTTCATCAGGGACTCCATCTATTTCAGGCCTTCGCCTGCGAGATAGTAGCTCTGACCCCCTACAGCTTCCACACATGCGTCTGATGTACAAGTTTCGGGCGATGATGTTGATGCTGATGAGGAGGTGCGTCATGATTAGTATGGAAGGATCATCATAGTCCCTGAGGGTGATGGGTAAGAGTAATTTGTTATTTTTACGTTTATTGTTTTGTACATTTTGTACTAAGATATTAATGTGTTCTACATTTTTGTTAAATTGCAGGTTCATCCCGAGTAATATTACTACGAGGATAATCACCAAAGCCACCAGAAAGCTTTATGATGCCCCCTATACGAGTTGGAGTGAATTCCCATTCACGCTGAAGGAGCGAGTTTTTAATGAATTTAAGGTATAAATGTTCTTTTACGTAGTATAATTATTTATATTTATGATATTTCCATATAATATTTAACTTTTGAAATACAGAACAAGTGTGTATGGGAACACCGCTATAGCGCGGAAGTGGCTGCAAATTTTAATCTCAAAGCTCGGAAGCGGTTGTCACATAGTTTCTCCAAAGCTAGACAGCTCAAAAAGAAGCCTGACTGGTTGCTTCGACATTTATGAGAGGATTTGCAAAGGCAGGGGCTTACCGCAAAGTTCTTACAGAAGAGGAAAAAGGAAAGAAAGCTCGCGCATCCGAGAAGGGAGGGTCCTTGCACACTGGAGGTGCGATCAGCCAAGGGACAATAAAAAGAAGATTGGTACGTAATTGATTAATTTATTTTAATTTTCAAAGTATATATATTCTGTTTATTAACTAAAATTTATGAGTTTCAGGAAAAGAAGTTGGGGCATCCAATAAAGCACGATGAGTTATTCAAGGAGACTCATATTGTCAAGAAGAAGAAAGAGACGGATCAAGAAAGGTGGGTCGAGGGCCGAGCCTCGACTGTACATGTAAGTTTTCACTTTTCATTAAGTATTTTGATATACACTTATATAAATTTTAAATTACTAATTCAATGTAATTTTTCTTATAGGATCGCTTCACAGCTGACGTGGAGGAATTCATACGCAGTCAGCCACCTAATGAGTCGGGCGAGGCAATCCAACTTTCGGACAAGGATGCTGAAAGAATATGGATGGAGGCTGCTGGCGGTGCAAAATGGGGGAAGGTATACGGGCTTCCTACTAAGAAGTTCCATCGCTATCACTGTGGAATGCAAGGAATATGGACTTCCTCGCAAGGCGAGCAACTTCATGGGGAGAGCCTCTCTGCTATGCGGGAGAGTGTGACAAAGCTCACACCCTAGCTAGAAGCTGCTAAGGAAAGAGAAAAGCTTAGAGATGCTCAGTACATTGGCATGCAAGCTCAGTACCATGGCATGCAAGCTCAGCTCAAAGCTCTCCTAGCTTCTGGAGCTTTTCCGATTCCCCGGTCTCGCGAGTCATCGCCAGAGGCTCAAATTGAACGTGAGTGTTCCTCTCGTCCTCCCCGTGATCGTTATTCTCATCCTCCACAAAATGACCCTTCTCATTACCGTCTTGATAATGAAGCTTCATCAGAAGATGATGGTAATGATGTTGAATGAAACAGTCCTTGAGTACTTTTACATACTTTGAACAAGACAATATAACTTTGGTCCGTTTTCGAATGGGCTTGTAATAAGTATTAACTTAGTTTTGTTAGTTTAATGTGTTAGTTTTATTAAACTTTATACTTTGTTGGTTTTAATATTGGTTGTAATGTTGTTGTTGTGTTATTGTTGTTGTTGTTGTGTTGTTGTGTTGTCGTAGTTCGTATTGTTGTTGTTGTTGTTGTAATAGGATTTAGTATGCTGGCAGGTGGTGTAGCTGTCAAAATAGGCAGTTTCTGCCAAAATAATACCCAGAAAAGCGACCAACTTTGGTCGCTATTCTATAAAAAAAAAATCTGGGCAATAGTGACCAAAGTTGGTCGCTAACTAACCCAGATTTCCAGAATAGCGACAACCTTTGGTCGCTATTTTATTAAAAAACATTTTTTCTGTAAATTGGCGACCAATGTTGGTCGCTTATTTAATAAAAAAAAATTAAATTGTTGAAATTAGCGATCAATGGTGGTCGCTTTTTATTTAAAAAAAATTATTAAATAGCGACCAACTTTGGTCGCTATTTTCCAGATTTAAAAATATTATATTTTTTTTACAGACCAAAGTTGGTTCGCTATATTTTGTATAATAATAAATAAATAAATAAATATATAACGTAATTTAAAAATAGAGACCAACTTTGGTCGCTAAATTTATATTATTAAAATGATATAGCGACCAAAGTTGGTCGTTTTTTTTATACCCAGAATATTTGGTCCCTAAAGTAACGGGACCAACGAAAAAGCGACCAAGCCATTTTGAATGTCTTTTGGTCGCTTTTGCACCGTTTAACAACTAACTTTTGTTGCTTTTCGTGATCATTTTTTTCCGGATTTTTACTATTGACAGATTAAAAGGTTGCACAAATATATGGTACGGTTGCAAATGCCCCAATTTAATTGGTGCCTGATGGTTCGTTAGACACAGGAACTCAATTAACAGTGGCATAATTCTCTCAGTAGAGACATTTAGATGTGGAACTGAATCAAAGAGATATCTAATTTCCAAAAGATAAAATTTGGAAAGAATGATCGGAGGAGGGTAGTGGGTTAGGAATACATACCGGGGGATTTGAAACTTTGGATTTAAAATTACGACCAAAGTAATTTTCGAAGCCGCTTTGCCACTATACTCAAAAAATTTGTAGATCAAAGGGAATCAACAGCATGTATATACCAAAAAAGTTAATATTTATCTTATTTATACAGTATAATTTTTCACAAAACAAAATTAATTGAATCCGTTGTCAACACCTATCATGTATCTCAGGGGCAGAAGTAGAGTACGGGATGCGGGTTCGGTCGAACCCAGTAACTTTTGTTCCAAACTATATTTTTCTTAAGAAATCCATTGAATATAACTTATTAAGTTAGAACCCAATAACTTAAAAAGAATACAATTTGAAATCCATAAGGTTTAAATTCTAGCTCCGTCTCTAATATATAGTGATAGAATTGCTGATCGGCGCTGATAATCTAATCCAACTTCGTATGTTGCCAAACTAAGCCACATAGTATAACAGAAAACCAAAAAGTACGTAGCAATTTACTAACTGTGGCCTTTGAAGCTTATGCAGTATATATAGGGTTGTTATACACATAGTCGGACAAATTTATCATTTAAAATTTTTGGCCGATATACATAAATTATTCGCTAATTATATATATATATATATATATATATATATATAACATTATTTTTGTGGTTTGTTAAGTAGTTAAAAAAATAATGAGTTTGGAGGTTCAGAAAGTTGTGGCCATAGACCAACTCAAAGGAGGTGGGAAACTATTGGAAAACACAAAGCTATGGGGCGCCTCTGAAAGACCTTATCTAAGAGAAACAAAAAGCCAACCATTTTGTTGGAGAGTTGAAAATGAAGTAGCCTCAACTATGTGGGCATGCATTCAAGCAAAGACAAAAATCTCGCAACTCACAAGTCACAACATAAATACGTAAATGACATTATTGAATGAGAACATCGATCCTTTATTTCTTCTGTCGTTTTTTGGTGATGTTAACGTTCATATACTTTGCTCGCCGTTCAATGTGGCAGTTTACCTTGTCTTGTGTCTTATATATTGTTTATCCTTAAACAGATAACAATTAAATATGTACGCGGTTTTAAGAATATGTAAATTGATTCAACACAAATAATTAAAAATATTAGATAAACAAATCAAAGACAAAATGAATGACCAAACAAATTGTAACGACCTAACTCGAACTTAGGTTGAATAGTAGTTTTGCCTCAATCGAACCCTTGGCTCGGACCCAATTGCGAATGAAGAACAAAACCGTTAAGTAAGAACTTTGCGACAACTAGAAATAAGAAACTAAATTTGTTTGCTTGATTTGCGTGTTACAATGTGTTCATCAAAAGAAAAAACATCCTCATTATATAGTAGGAGAGTTTAATCCAGTACAAGTCTAAAAAGGGTAAAAATCTTCCTTTCTCTTTAATTACTGATCCATAACCACCATCGAGCGAGATCTGCACCGTGATACCCGGCCAGGTACGAATATCACAGCCCATTATCCGTCGTGTATAATTGTTTACCGTGTTTTCCGAGGTTTTAGAATTCGTTTTGGGTCAGAGGAGCGTTGCCCGGTGATGAACACATCATTTTTCTTTCATGGGTCTTGACACGAAAGTTTTCCGGCCTCGATTTCAGTCTCGTGTGTCCGTGCCCTTCTTTTGTTTTCTTCACCAGAAAATTGGGATATGCTCTATCCCTTATTTTACCCGTATACAGATAGTCCCCTTGTTTTCTGGAGAGTAGGTTTGACGAACGATAAAAAACGATAGATGAACCTCGGTTTCTTCCTTCGTACATTACAACTAAGATGAAGGGTAAATCAAAACGTCCCATCAGTCGCGTCTTTCTGACTTTGGACACGTGTCAGTCATCGGTTAGCTGTATTCGAATGTGAAACGTCGCACATTGATTGCCTTCCCCCCCCCCTATAAAAGCTTCAACTCTCTTCACTTCTTCCACTTCCCGATTCTAAACTTCACCTTCGAGCATTCTACCAGCTTTTAACTCCACCATATCTTCATACATTGTTCATTAAGCCTTCGTATCTTCATCTTCATACTTCTTCTTTGAACCTTCATCCTAAACCTCCATACCTTCATACCATCTTCAAATCTTTATATTTTTCTTCAGACCTATATTTTCCAGATTATATTGGAAAAAAATTTCCAAGTCAGTGCCTCAGCAGGCTGCCTGTTCTGTTACGACCCCAATTTCCTTTCATAGGACGTCGGGTTGGCACCTACTCTCCAAGACAAGGTGAGCCTAACAAATAGCGGAATAATTGAATCAACAACAGATATAAGTCTTGAACTCAACAACTGTATAAAAATAACGTTACAAGTCAGCATATTCAAATCTCGAGACCCGACGAAATACAAGTCACAAGCTCTAAGTATGAATACTGGATAATCCTATACATCTTGTCTATATATACAAAGGATAATGAAACAAGAGATCTAGAGAGAGGGGGACTCTGAGGCCAGTGGAAGCCAGTAGGTATACCTTTAAATCTCCGCAGTAGAATCCCAACTAATGCCTGGAATGGTAAGAAGTGCTTGGATATGTATAAAAGATGTGCATAAGAATAGCATGAGTACACAACAATGGTACCTAGTAAGTGTCAAACCTAACCTTGGTAGAGTAGTGACGAGGTCAGGTCAGGGCCCTACTAAAAATAATAAAAGACTGAACAAATGTAGGCAGTGTTATAAAGACAGTAATGAAATTGAAACAAGGAATAATATAACAAGATTAGCTGCATCGAACTAAGTAAATAGTGCAACACGGAGAAAGACAATTAATATTATACTAAGGAAACAACAATCAAGACAAGTATAAGAGAATAGGGAAATATCAACAAGAGTCACTATTGAGGTACCGTCTCGTAGTCTCAAATCATAAAATGAATCACAATCTTTTATCACCGCGGGAGTCTTTACATTTAGTTATGAAAATTATTTTTCCTGAAATAGCACCCCGCGTTTTAGCCCGCCTTATCACACTGCATGCATGGCTTCTAGTAGTTCCCCTACTAGCCACGCGTATCAAACCCACCTTATATCACAACATGCGTTTCAACACCCAGACTTTATACCACTGCATGTGTATCAATATCACAACGTATCACAAATCGCACCTCAAATGCCCAATATTATAATTTGCTAGAGAATCCAAACAATAATAGAATTTCACAATATGGAGCTCACGGCTCAACCACAATATACACAAAGACTCAACAATAATAACCGAAAAAATAACTCAATAGAATGATATTTCACAACTTAACATTTTGCCTCAATAGGAATCACGACCTTTGCAACTCAATAGCAAGTTCAACAACAAGATATTCCAAGAAATAGAAATTTCAAGTAAGAATTCAACAGTTAAATAATGAATACAGAATAAAGAAACAAGAATTTCAACTAAACATGTAGAGCAATTAGCAAGTAAGAGATAAGACAATTAGACATGGGAAATTAGACTAAATATGATGGCTATAACATGTTAAAGTAACTCAATTAAAGCATGAAAGGAATCTACATAGCTAAAAAACAGCAATTTCCACATTTAGCTCGCGTACACACTCGTCACCTTGCGTACGCGCCTCTTACATATCACAATTATCACAAGCAACATTAATCCTAAGGGAAAATTCCCTCACACAAAAGTTAGCCAAGGCACTTATCTCAAACCACGGTAAACCAATATTTTTTTTGTTCTTTTTTATATGAGATTTGCCTAAGTGTCATATATACTCTTTCTTCGAAAACTACCATACACATAACCTGTCAGTCCTGTCTCGCCCTTCTTCATCATTCCGCCATCCGTTATGTGTTATATAAATGATTTTATTATATGTACCGAGTTCAAGCCAATCGAAAACCCAGTGATCTTTAAACATGGAGCAAATAATGGAATGTCATCTTTCACTCTTGTTGTCTCCTCGGCCAACAATCTCAACCTCGTCTGTTAATACCAACTATTCTAAACAGAGACATAACAAAGCTAAAAATACTTTATTTACTCTTGAGGTAAAAGATGAAACTTTCTCTATTTACAATTAATCTTGCCAACCTTTCATGTAATTAGAATTTTGTCCTTCTGAACTTCACTTCTTCATACCGTAGTAGGCTTAGTCTATTCGCCCTTTTGATTTGAATATATATATATATAGAGAAAGACGACTAGGTGTTCTCAACTTTGAACCATGGACACCTAACCAGATCTGTTAGTCTAACTACACCTATTTAAGTAATACTAAAGTTTATAGAATTCTTAGTTTAGGGTTTAGTATTTATTAAACCGTGGATTTTGACTCTACGCAACAATTGATCACAAGTGTCATGACCCAATTTCTCCTGTAGGCCGTGATGGCGCCCAACATCGCCGCTAGGCAAGCCCACAGTGAACTGACCAAGTGAATGCTCTTTTTCATGAGTATCCAAGTAATTAAATTCCATCTATTAAGAAATTAAGGAGTACAAAATTTAATAAAATAGTACAAGGCAACTGAGTGGGCAAGTATAGTGATATAAATACTCCAAAATCATAAAGTCTACTAGTATGTGTTCCAAGACCTGGTGTCACAAGTGTATTAATATACGAAACTCTAACTACTGTCTGGGATAGAAAATAATTATAAAAGAGAGACTCCAGGTGCTGCAGAACGGCTCGGGAAGCAGCTCACCACTAGGCCTCCGGAGGGAGGGGGAGTGCGCTCCAGAATAACTGCCATATGCACCTGCCTCAGATCTTGCACGGTTAGTGCAGAAGTGTAGCGTAAGTACTTAAATAACATGTACCCAGTATGTATTAGTCTAACCTCGAACAAGTTGTGACGAGTAAACGACTTCGACACTTATTATAGGCTAATATAAAATACCAAAATTCTAAATAAGCATACGTTATGTAAATAATAATGAAACTCAATAACAAGTAGTGAATAAATAATTCTTTCACTAATAGTAGATCCCAAGTCAATTCCGTCATTAAATAATTATAACCTCTCAAGCCATAAAACAATGTCAAGTATAATTAAGCTCCGAGTATTATTACAACCAATTTATGCCGAGGTTGTACGACCTGACTAAAACATATATTGTGTGCACTACCGAGGGTTGAACGGCACGAACCATAGATCATCTATTAACCTGTCGAGGCGAATGGCCCGCTCCCATGTGTAACAGCCTGATCGGTCATTTTGAGCTCTAGCGCGTCGTTCAGCGGTTTGAGGCCCTGAGTAGCTTCACTTCGGGTATTATGAATTGTAAGCGTGGTCGAAATTGAAATTCGGGAAGTTCAGAGTGGATGTGGAAAGATAAACTCTCATTTCGGAAGCTTAAAGTTGGAAGAATCTGACCAAGGGTTGATTTTGTGTAAACGACCTCGGAATTGATAACTGAAGTTTACAACAAGTCTGTATGATGATTATGGACTTGGGTGTATGTCCGGATCGGGTTTTGGATGGCTCGGGAGTGTTTCGGTGCCTATTTTGGAAAGTTGCATTTTGAAAGAATTTTATGAATTTGGGTTGAACTGCATATCAATGTTATTGATGTCCGTTTGGGATTCCAAGTTTGGGAATAGCTCTGTATGGTGATTCTAGTATTAGGAGCGCGTCCGGAAGTTGATTTGGGATCGTAGGTCATTTTGGGGTCATTTGGCGAAAGTTAGAAATTTGAAAGTTTTTGAGAAGTTTGACCGGAAGTGGATATTTTAATATCGAGGTTGGATTCCAATTCCAGAAATTGGAGTAGGTCCATAATGTCGAATGTGACTTGTGTGCGAAATTTGAGATCAATCGGACGTGATTTGATAGGTTTCGACATCGAATATAGAAGTTGGAAGTTCAAAAGGTCATAAATCTTGAATTGGAGTGTGATTCATGGTTTTAGCGTTGTTTGATGTGATTTGAAGGCCCGACTAAGTTTGTATGGTGTTTAGTACGTCTCAGTATAATCGGTTGAGATCCTGGGGGCCTCGGGTGTGTCACACCTCCTTTTTCACCAGTGAGGGTAATAAGGGAATTTTTCAAATTAAAGTGATATTATTCGATTTTGGGACTCATTATTATTTTAGAGTCTCCACCCGAATTTTTGATGATGCTCTGGGACACCGTTTTGTTTTAAAATCCCAAACCGAGGAAATTTTGACTCTGTTTTAAATTGTCTGCGACCAGAAATCCGAGTAAGGAATTCTGTTAACCCGGGAGAAAGTGTTAGGCATTCCCGGATTCCGTGGTTCTAGCACGGTCGCTTAGCTATTAATATTTGGCTTAATTATCTAATCATCTACATATTTTAGTCCTATTGTGCTTTTTAACCTTTTTCAATTTTTAGCCGTTTTTAATATTTATGGATTTATCTTGAAATAAGTCATAATGTCGTGCACTTATTTATTTTTGGGACATATTATAACTACGCCACATGAAATGCACCCGCAATTACAACATGTGATTTTTATTATAGTTTGAAGTTGAAGACGGGGACATGAGTTGTTGCACCCGCGTGTAGATTATGTAGTCAAGACTATGGTCGTGAGGGTTTTATAATGCCCATTTGTGGCGATGTTCGAGTTTTCTATTTTTTGAAAGAGAGTTTTAGTTTTAAGATCGATTAGGGCATTTATGGATTTATCTTGGACAAATTACGATGGCATACGCTTGTTATTTTTTAGCACATGGCAAAAACGTCACATGAAATGCACACGTGATTGTTATGTGTATTTTTATTATTTCTTTAGAGTTAAAGGTCGGAGGCATGAGTTGTCACTCCCGAATGTAGTTTATTGTAATTCTGGGGTAATGATCAATTTTGTCAAGTTTCAAAGTAAAGGTATTCATTCTACCTAAGGATTACCTAAAATGATGTTCAAAAGCCTAAAGGTAACCTGTTTTGGGCTATGACCATATTTTAGCCCAATTTTATCATTTAGGCCATCCTAATTCAGCTATCCTTGTAATAAGACTGCTAGTTCTGGAAAGAATTTTTGTTTTTAACCAACGATGGCAAGTATAGGAATTAGGACGTCCCACATTCGTTCAGATATGTACACTTAAGAAATTCAGCTATCTAAATATGTTACTTGTTAATTCTGATACGGATGGGCAAGATGAAATCACTCTAGTTCTTCCAGAATTTTATGATTTCTAACAAAGATCATACCACCGTCGGTCTTTATTAATTTAGAAACAGTAATCCTTATCAATTCTAAACAAACTAATCTCATGCTTCCAAAGAATTAAAGTTCTCACGTATGTATACGTTGATTTTCGTAGATTTACAAGACCCAAGATAAACTGATGGTGATCTACTGATTCTATCCATGTTGAAACTCTACTGAATTTGAAATAAACATTTTTCCCAATAAAAAATCCAAACGGTGTGTTTATAAAGTTTTTACATATGTTCTCAATATCATTTGCAGAACAAAAAAAAATGTAAACTCGAAATTTCAGGAACATGAATAAAATTGAAATTAAGCATACAGTCCGGTCTTAAATTACATTACAACGAAAGCACAAGAAATACAGGGAGGGGTTATAACTTGACTGCCACTATACACTTTCCAGAATGAAAGAAACTAAAAATAAAATTCTAAGTAATTTTCTGACTCGGAACTCCCTTAAGCCTTACGTTTGAGCCTTCTCTTTGGAATATGTAAACACCCCAATTGATTGAGTGTTATGTTAACTACCAGAACCAAACTGACCATGGGAAGGTCAATTTTAATTCTGATAATGCTTGTGTTCAAACTATATTACCTGGCAGAATTATTTACGCACTTTCTCAGGGTGAATGTGATCATAGGAGGATCAACTCACCTCTGAACTTGTCTTTTTTATACTTGGTACTTTAGTCCATATTAATTCCTTAACTTGGGTATTTAGGCGTTTCGAGAGGATAAATTTTATCAGCATAAAGGATTCAAGATTTTCTCCTCTAGTGAGCCTTTGATTGTCCATTTTACATCCTTTGAAAGGACAATCCCAGCAAGTTAACTACTGCTTATGCACTGTTATGAGATGAATTTGACTATCCAAAGAGTCAAATTCACCTACCTTAGTGCTAAGATTAACATAATTCTAAACTATATGGTAGTTTAATTATCTAGGCATTTTTAGGGGATGAATTTGACGATTCAAGGGTTCAAATTCCTCACCCTAATGCCCTTCTTAACTATATCCTTTATTCTCTTTTGAGGGGTAAACTTCAACCAACTAGTGTTTATGCACTATTATGGGGTAAATTTGACTATCAACCAGTCAAACTCATCAACCCTAGTGCTAATACTAACCTATCTAGAGACTTGCTTATTGAATGTCTTTATTGACCAAAGAGACTCAATTGAAAACATATTTTATGCACTCTTAGGTAAAGAATCTGACCATAGAAAAGGCCTGATTGAGTCATCCTAGTGCAGCTTGTTCTATTATTTGAAATTATGAATATTAACTAAATGGTCATTAAACCACATACACCAACCAAAAATACCAATATCAAAACAGTATTTGTCACACTCACAGGTTCATTATCATGCTAACAAACATCTATAAAACTACATTTACGTACAGTAGAAGAAACAACCTTATTTATCAAGAACAACTAACTTAAGCAATGAGTAAAAGAAGAGAGTTCCAATCCAGCATTTCATTGAGAACAAGAAGAGTTAATACATACCTTTTTAAGAGTAAAGCAACAGAAAATTTGACCAAATAAAGGTCAAATGCTAAAAACTGGAGATCAACACAGCAACTAACAGGAAACAAAACCAGCAGTAGAGAAGCCCAGACAGTGAGAGCTTGGAAAACCAGAAATTGAAGCAAGACCAGCAAGAAAATAGATTGCAACCAGATAAACTTTTAAAACCCAGAAAAACCAGTCAGCTACCACCCAAGTTAAAGCATACCAAGACTAAAGAAAACCAGATTTTTTCAGATATTTCTATACCTAATCGAGTGTTCTTTCAGTATAGGATTTCTACTGTGTGTGTATATATGAAATTTCTGTATCCAGATTTTTAGCAGGGCCCTCAGGTTTTTCTTTTAAAAAAAAAAGTCGTCCAGAATATGTAAAAAGGAAGTCTATTTATAGGGAGCTCAAGGATGGGATATGCTTTGGCATATTCCTCATCCAAAAGACTGAAATCGTACATAGGGAAGCTGTTATTCTTATCTTTGGGATAGCTGACCCTATTCTAGAACTTTCTTACTTTAGAAAAGACCTTTTTATCCTTAAAAATCAAATTTCCTAAACTGAGTTACCTAATGTACCCCTTGGAGCCCCTGAATTTACCATTGGGTAATCAAGGTTAAGCTCACTTGGGTTATTATTTAACTCTAGTTAACTAACACTAGTTAGGTTCACTAGTTAACTAGGCATTAACTTTGGTTAGTTAACCCTAGCTATGTTCTTTAGTTAACTATTAGTTGTTCTTAACTACGGTTAAGTTAATTAATTAAAGGTTAATGTATTAAGTTCCTATTAGTCAACTAGGTTTAGCTTGTTACTTAATATAAATCAATCAATTTAATTCCTTAACCTAAGTTAACTGATTTAGTTTAATTAAGTCAACTCAATTACCTAAAATCAGAAACTTAACTAATTATCAAGCCTAGGTTAAATGATTTGTTTTAGTTAATTATCCCTAAACTAATTACCTTAGGCAGATTTTAGGACTTAATTAATTGTTTGAGAGACTATTAGACTATGTTAATCTATTAACCAAGTGATTATGGGAAATTATTGTTAACTAAATTAGTCTTGATAAGTCTAGGTTAAATCATGACCAAACATTGTTTTAGAACTGAGTTTTTAGCCTAATTGGTTGATTAATTTTCTAATTATTAACTGATTTTAACTTGTTTAGGATTTTGGTTGATTAATGAGAGTTAACTAAGTTGTTTAGACTTAGTCAGTTTTTTTTGTATTAAAGTCAGTTTAAGTTTTCACTTGAGCCTAGGGGGAATTAGTTTGTTTAAGTTACTTGAATATGCCAATCTGACCTAAGAGTTAAAATTTAAACTATGATTAATTGGAAGTTAACATCTAACTGAGACTAATAACATAGGCAGCAAATTCAAAACTAAATCAAACAACGACCTCAAACAAAACACGAGCAAAACAACTAATAGAGGTTGTTTTACTTACAAGCATTTCAACATATGAATTCAGGGATTTAATCAATCAGTTGTTCATGCTTGTGTATTGACAGAATTCACCAACATAAAGATGTCTGGCAATTAGCAGAGAAAGGAAACTAAACAAAAAAACCTAATGCTAATCTCGGTCATACAAATTACTAAACTTGAAAAGTTAAATCATACAAAAAATAGTGATACAAATCTAAGCTAAATGTGTTTGGGACTTTCAACTAAAAAAAATAAAACATGAACAGGTAAAAGAAAACAAAAATAGAAATAGTGATGTAATAAAGGAAAACAGTGAGTAAATTACGGCCTATTCGTGTTATCAATCAACAAACAACAGAAAGGAAGTGAGGGATACCAGTTTGACAGGATTTGGCTAGAAAATATAAAGTCTCCGGGCTTGGCCGGATCCCGGCGGGGTTTGGAAATGATCCAAACCCACATGAATCAATAGTTCTCATCAAGAGTTATTGACTCATGTAGCTTTGGACCATTAGTTGTTCTTGAACGGCCGGACATGGGGTTTTAGGGTTTCAGGCTTCTTAGATCTAAGATCGGATGATTTTGGGTGGGATTTTGGTGGAATCAACGACGAGAGGTGACTGAGGAGGAGGAGGAGAGTGTCTGGTGAAGATTTGGTCTGTGAAGCTCCTCCGCCAGAGGCGATTTCCGGCAGGCGGAGGGCGGCAGCTAGGGTTTGGTGTTTAGAGAGAAGTGAGAGAGACGGACAGGAGGGGGTGTGAGGCTTTGGTGGAATGAGGAGGGTGGGGTTCAGTTTGGACATATATATACTAAACAAATAATTAGTTCCCAGCCGTTGGATCCGGGAAGATCAACGGCTGGGATTAGTTTACTTATTCTGAAACGGGGTCGTTTGGGTAATGAAGGGGTCAGGCGGGTTGTGGGGTGTTTGGGCCTGAGTCGATATGGGTAATGAGAGGGATTTTGGGCCTGGGCAATTCTAGCCCAAGTCCGAATTTTGCCTATTTTAACTCTAATTATGTCAACACTTAATAAAAAAATGTGGTATTTAATTCTAACTTAGTTTGTGTCTAATTATTAATTAAGAATAATATCATTTAATTTAATACTCATATCATTTAAGGAACAAATTCACAATTTTGTTAGAAAAAATGAATAAATTAATCATTAAATCTACATTATTTCGATCGATTACAAGTAATATATTAATTAGCTCTAACTATAGTTTAAATTTTAATTAATGAGTAAATTAAAAGTTGAAATATCTAGTTAACAAATGTAATTATTTGAAGAATAATTTTCCGTAATTTTCCACTAAATTATTCTTTATGAATTTTAAAAGACAAATTATGGTTTATGTAATGCAAATAATTCACACACAGACATTCAAAATACAACAAAGGTTTATAATCATTAATTAATTTATTAAATTTGTAGGAATATATAGTAAGTTAAAAATTACATGCTCACAGGGTAGATTCCGGATGGTTAACAGATTGAATTTGGCCTTATGAAGGTGCTGAGGTTGTTGTCTTCTGGTGTAACCGCACCTGCGAGGTTAGGGCTGCACGTGCGGAGCCGCAGAAGCGGCCATGAGGGTCACAGAAGTGGTTTAGGCTGGAGAAGACAAGGACCGCAGATGCAGCCGAGTTACGCATGTCGAACCGCAGAAGCGAAGGCGCAGAAGCGGATGGGGGTCGTAGATGCGAAGTCGAGGGGTCTGGGGGAGGATCGCAGAAGCGGTATTTAGGCCGCACCTGCGGAACCGTAGAAGCGGTCTAGTGACCACAGGTGTGAAGAATCGCCGGCAGTGAAGATGGGAGTTGGCCCATTTCCCTTCATTTTCTCTTGGTTTGGGCGATTCTTGGAGAGTTTCAAGAGGAGGTTATCATCATCAATAGCAAGGTAATTTATCCCCACCAGTTATGAGTTATACATTGATTATATATAGATTTAACATGGAAATTAGTGCAAATTTAGATTTTGGAGAAAAACCTAGAAATTGGTATTTTTTATTTTGACCACGAAATTGGACATGGAGTTTGGAAAAAGTGATATATTTGAGTTCTTGGTGTTATGGGTAAAGTTTATCTCCAAAAATTATCGAAATCCGAGCACGTAGGTCTGAGGGCATATTCTATCGACTTGTCAAGCAGGGTTGGGAATTGCGTAAATTAGATTGAGATGAGTATAAGAGTGTATATTTATGGATTTGCATGTTTATTGACTAGTTTGGAGCGTCGAGCATCGATTTGAGCTATTGGAAGGGCTTGGGAGCCGGTGATGGAACTTCAGAGCGAGGTAAGTCTTCTTTCTATCCTTGTAAGAGGGAATTAACTCCATAGGTGAACTAAATTATTATGTGCTTCTATTTGTAGGGGCTACATACACACGAGGTGATGAGAGTCCGTACATAGCTACTAACTATACCTATGTCCAGGTAGTTTTAGGCTTACATCATGCCTTGTTGACATTGTCACTGATTTATGTTTATTGTTTTCCTTGAGAAGTAGCGGGATTGAGTTTTCTTACTAAATGTCTTGAAAAGAGTTGAAATTGTTATAAAAATTGGGATAGTAAAGGTTTTCATTCGAACTTCGTATTTTGAAAAGAATGGAAGAATACTATAATAACTTAAGAAATCTATGTGTAACTGCGTCGCATGTATGATTCGCGAGCGTGACAACTTTTTTAAATTTATATTTGACCGCATCGCATGTATGATTCGCGAGCGGGGAAACTCTTTTAAATTTACTCCAAACCAAATTTAAAGAACTTTTAAACCTTCAATTGGCCAAATTTCAGCTTTAGGCGCTGAAATGCACCCGAGTCATCCAAAACCCGATCCGGACACACGCCCAAGTCAAAAATCATCATACAAACCTGGGACCGTCAAATCCCGATTCTGAGGTCGTTTACTAGAAATGTTGACCCAAGTCAAACTTAACCTTCTAAAGCTAATATTAAGAAACTAAGTGTTGCGATTTCAACCCGAACTAACCATCCCCATAAGTCACAAAATAGCAAAAGCACATACGAGGAGTTTTATTTAGGGAAACATAGATTTACAAAGCAAAACAACTGGCCGGGTCATTACAACAGGAATAATAGGCTTAGTATGATAGCATGTAATGCAAGAGAACGAAGAATTATTAATGAAGAATGATCCCGTTGGTTCACAATTCATCGGCTTGTTATTATATGAATACTGTCAAATCTTTCTACAAGAATATTTAATTATAACGGCCAAACTTTTTTGGAACCAGTTTTTAATATTATATTATATTATATGTATTCTATGTTGAAAAATTAGTGATATCTCATAAGGTAATGTCCCTCTTGATTCGAAAAATATTTTCTCTTTGAAGTATTATTTAGATCTACTTATTATTTAGTAAATTATTTTATATATAATAGAGTCAAACTAGTTGTTACTAGTCGTTAACTAGTTGTTATCTAGCCGTTAACTAGCCGTTGGAACAATGTCATTGGAGAGCTAAAGACACGCTTTACAAACTTTTTCAAACTTATTCTTCCAACTCTCCTTTCTATTTCTCCTCCTTCTTCTATGTTGGGTTTCTTTATTGAATTTTCTGCTGGTTCAGTGTCACGACCCAAATTTTCAACCTCGGGGATCGTGATGGCGCCTAACACCACACTTGCTAGGCAAGCCAATATTAGAAGTCGATTAACTAATTTCCTTGATTAACTACTTGAGCGTAAATAAATAAATAAATATCAATTGCGCCTAATTAAAATAATTCCCAACAGAAATAAAATAAAATGATAATAATGACCATTTAAATAAAACGGATCACGAACTAATTATGTAAACAACTCTAAGACTACCCAGGGTCTGATGTCACAATCCATGAAATACTAAAGAATACTACAAATAATGGCCGAAAGAAATAGTGTAACTGTTCTGAATATAATAAAACAGTGTAAATAATAATAGGAGAAGACTCTCGAAATCTGCGAATGTCGGCAGATGTACCTCGTGTCTCCAAACGAATCGGGTGGTCGTCCTGGAATCCTCTACTGCTGACTAGTATCTGGATCTGTGCAAAAGAGTACATAATGTTGTATCAGTACAACCAACCCCATGTACTGAGTAAGTGTCGAGCCTAGCCTCGGTGAAGTAGTGACGAGGCTAAGGCGGGGCTTTAAAATACAATAAAATAATTTTACATGAACAAGAAAATATATCTGAGACAATACTTATAAAACAGGAAGGAAATCTAAACACATCAATTCAAATACTGCAACAATAATAAAATAACACAACCTCCTCTTTCAGGCCTCAGCTATAACCAATCCTCAAAAATTTCCAAGATTTCAAACTTTATCTTTGAATAGAAGTAGTGCCAAAATATGAAAATAGTAATATAAAATAGAAACTTTCAAATCTTTGTTTTTCAAAAAAAAAAAAAAAATCAAAACAGTAAAAATAAACATTTAGTTTTTCAAATCTTTATTTTCTTTGAAAATCAGTAAAAATATAAGTGTCCTTCCTTATCGCTCCTTGTTGCGGCGTGCAACCCGCTCCCACCTGTCCTCCCTTATTGCTCATACCTAAATATATCACCCTTATTGCTCTTGTTGCAGCGTGCAACCCGATCCCACCTGTCCACTCTTATTACTCCTTGTTGCAGCGTGAAACCCTCTCCCACCATACATATCATATCAATTTATTCATAAAGAATTTCACAATTCAGGCCAAGCCTTTCACAATACTGTTATTTCCACAATTTCAAATAGAAAATCATATAGCTCGTAAGTTTTAACAGTTATCATTTCACAATAAAACCAACCAGAATATAATTAAATACCATAATGCTGTCAATCTAGCTCAGTCTTTATATACTATGATAAACTCAAGAGAACAACCAACAATTTTAACACACTTACAACAACAACTGGAAATAACTCAATGAAACCCAATAACCACGTGAACCTCAACAATTACGAAATAGTTAGACTGCATTTCTCACAACTTCCTCAATATTATCAAAACGAAACCAACAGGAACGTGTATATATATATATATGTATATAAATCATTCGTAAAAATAATGCCAAACCTCTCAACCATGTCTATATCACCAGAAAACCAGCTCAAACAACAAATACTCTTTCCAAATAATCACAACAATATCTAACAACAGATCAACAAGGCCAAATAGTCATATAAGCAATAATGAACATATAACAATTAAGATAATGATCAAATAAATGGGGAACGGGAAGGGGTTCATGTTAAACAGACAATTTGGGTGGTGCATAGATACTCGTCACCACACCTATACACCATGCCCATGCATTTCACATAACAACCAAGTGGGGAGTCCTATTCCCTCAAGCCAAAGTTAGACCAAACACTTAGCTCAATTACGCAGGCCACTCACTGCTCAATTATCGCTTTTCCTTTTGAATTCACCTCTATATTGCTCGAATCTAATCAAAATTAACTTAATATCATTAACTAATGCTAAAGGAACTAACTTTATTGAAAATATAATTTTTCCTAAGTTTTTCTCAAAAAAGGTGAAAACCCGACCCCGGGCCCGCTTGGTCTAAACTCGGGGTTCAGACTAAATTACGTTTACCAATTCACCACGAACCCAAATATGATATTAGTTTTGAAATCCGACCTTCATTTGATATAAAAATTCAATTTTTACAAAACTCCCTAATTCTACCCAAATCCTAGATTTTTACGATGAAAATTCTTTGTTTTTGCTTTAAAAGTAATGCAAAATAGTAAGGAATTGAAAGAACAAGGTTTGGAATTGATTACCTATGAATTGGGGATGAAGATTGTTGAAGAAAACTCATTTTAGGGCTGGAACCTCGAAAATTAGGAGAAGAAAGGGTTCTGCCCGATTTTTAAAAGGTATTTATAATAGTTGGGCTGGGCAACTGTGCGATCGCAGGTAGTGAGGTGCGATCGCACAGGGTTAGGGAGCTGGGTCACTCAATCGTGGGTGGGGGCATGCGTTCGCACAGGGATAGGGGGTGCACAGTGCGGTCGCGGAGCACACTGTGCGATCACACAACTTACTTGGACTGTGCTTCGCGATCGCACTCCAGGAGCTGCGTTCGCACAGTACAATATTTTGGGACCTTTGAAGACTACACTATGTGATCGCTGTTATAACTATGCAATCGCATAGTACAAAAACTTGGACACCAGATATTGGAAAACCAGCAGTTATTTTTAAGTGTAAAACACCATGTGGCCTATCCGAAACTCACCCGAGCTCTCAGGGCTCTAAACAAATCATGCACGCAAGTCTAAAAATATCTTACAGACTTGATCGTGCGATAAAATCATGAAAATAACATGTAAATCTATGAATTAAACCTCAAAACTCATCATTTTCATCAAAAACTCTTAAAGTTCATAATTTCTCAACCGGATGTCTGAATCACGTCAAACGAACTCCGTTTCACCAAATTCCACAGTTAACCTCTAAATATCATAACAAATTTGTACCGGGCTCCGGAACCAAAATACGGACCCGATACCAATGATTTCTAGTATTAATTATTTTCTTTAATTCATGAACATTTCAACAAAATAATTTCTTTCAAAAATTTATTTCTAAGGCTTGGGACCTCGGAATTCATTTTCGGGCATACGTCCGAGTCCCATATTTTACTGCGGGCCTCTCGGGATCGTCGAAAAATAAATCCGTGTCCGTTTACTAAAAATGTTGACCAAAGTCAACTTTTATCAAATTTAAATTCTAAAAATCACTTTTTCTCAGATTTTCACATAAAAGCTTTCTGGTTTCACAACCGGACTGCATACACAAATCGAGATATTTAATTTTAGTCTTTTTATGGTTATTTAGCATGGAATGGAGTCTAATTTTATAAAATGACCCCTTGGTTCATCACAATCTCCACCTCTAAAACACACGTTCGTCCTCGAACGGACATAGAAAATTACCTGAAGTGGCGAACAAGTGTGGGTGTCTACTCTGCATAGCTGAATCAGACTCCCAAGTAGCTGTCTCAGCGGGCTGGCCTCTCCACCGCACTCGAACTGAAGGAAAACTCTTAGATCTCAATTGGCGAACCTGCCGGTCCAAAATAGCTACCGTCTCCTCCTCATAGGTCAAGTCTTTGTCCAACTAGACAGAGCTGAAATCTAACACGTGGGACGGGTTACCATGATATTTCGGAGCATAGACACGTGGAATACCGGATGAACTGAGGATAACCTTGGAGGCAATGCAAGTCTGTAAGCTACCTCCCCCACCTTATCAAGAATCTCAAACGGATACCTAGGGCTCAACTTGCCCTTATTCCCAACCCTCATAACACCCTTCATGGGAGACACATGAAGTAATACTCTCTCTCCAACCATAAATGCTACATCACGAACCTTACGATCGGCATAACTCTTTTGCCTAGACTGAGCCGCACGAAGTCTTTCCTGAATAATCTTGACCTTATCTAAGGCCTCCTGAACTAAGTATGTCCCCAACAACGGAGCCTCTCTTGGCTCGAACCATCCAACTGGCGATTTGCATCGTCTACCATATAACGCCTCATAAGGAGCCATCTGAATGCTCGATTGATAGTTGTTATTATAAGCAAACTCCGCTAACGGCAAGAACTGATCCCATGAGCCTCCAAAGTCAATAAGACAAGCGCGAAGCATATCATCCAACATTTGAATAGTACGATCGGACTGCCCGTCAATATGAGGGTGAAATGTTATACTCAACTTTACTTAGGTACCCAACTCACGCTAAACTACTCTCCAAAAGTGCGAAGTAAACTGCGTACCCCGATCAGAAATGATAAACACGGGCACACCACGAAGGCGAAATATCTCTCTAATATATAACTCAGCCAACCGTTCTGAAGTATAAGTACTTGATACAGGAATGAAATGTGCTAATTTAGTCAGCCTATCCACAATAACCCAAACTGTGTCAAACTTTCTCTGAGTCCATAGGAGTCTAACAACGAAGTCCCTAGTGATACACTTCCTCTTCCACTCAAGAATCTCTATCTATTGTAGCAAACCACCGGGTCTCTGATGCTCATATTTTATATGTTGACAATTTAAACAACGAGCCACATAAGCCACAATGTCCTTTTTCCTCCTTCTCCACCAATGATACTGCCTCAAATCTAGGTACATTTAGCTGCTTGAATAAGTACTGGAGACTTCGATGGTCTGTAAAAACTTCACATTGCACACCATAAAGGTAGTGCCTCCAACCTTTCAAGGTATGAACAATGGTTGCCATCTCTAAGTCGTGAACAGGGAAATTCTTCTCATGGACTTTCAACTGACAAGACGCATACACAATCACCCTGCCATCTTGCATCAATATTGCTCCAAGTCCAACTCGAGAAGCATCACAATACACCGTGAAAGAACCCGAATCTGATGGTAACACTAACACCGGTGCTGCAGTCAAGGCTAATCTTAAGTTCCTAAAAGTTCAACCCACACTCGCCTGACCATTCAAATGGAACATCCTTTCGGCTCAATATGTTTCTTAATAGTTGTTCACAGGAACTTACAGAATCATCAAATTTCTTCACGTCAACAAATAAAAAAAATCTCCTTTCAAACCTTCACAACACTGATAACGAAATGCGATTGATGAAGGCCTCATAATTATATACCCGAATCAACGTGTCTCATTTAACGCCACCCTGGCGGGCACATACCTCGTAGGTTAAGGCTCAATAATTATAACACGAATTTGGAAAATTATGCACAGTTAATTAATTAATTTCCTTATTTATTTATTTACTTATTATTAGTATTACTTTTATTATTATTTATTCATTTATTATTATGATTATTATCATTATTTTATACGTAAATTGTTGAATAAGCCTAACAGGTATGACTCCCTACAAGTACTATAGCAAAATTTTGATTCACACGGGAGAATTTAAACACAAGAATTTCCACCGTGTCTCGTAGCCCGGTTTAAACATACCATATCATATCAAAACGCGAGGATCTCGTCCTCAATTCTGAATCACAAGTAATATGCATATCGTAACTCAAAACCTTCCATTTTCTTCTTTTGAATATTATCCGTTAAATTAAATTACAACACGTAATGGTAGACATAGCTATCTCCATAGAATTTTTCAATACTAGTGTTCTCACAAGTAGATTTTTGAGTTACGAAGCTCACTCGAGAGTAGAGAATATTAGAAGAACTTTATTAGTTACGTATAACCGTATTGAGTTCAGGAAATCATCACTTTATAATAATTAGAGATTGTTCTTGTAATGACACCATTTAATGTAACGACCTCAGCCTACCATAGAAAATATACCAACAGGCTGGGTCTCCACCTCTAGGAGTCTGACCTCCACCTTCGACATGTAAGTTGAGTTTTAACTGCAATGGGGCACGTAGCTTGAGTGTTCTAATAAAATATGACTCTCGCAGGTCTAGGACAATTTCTATCACTAGCCGAATGAAGTATCAACCTGCCCTGAGTTGTCAAAAATTTTACAATCATATTTGAGTCCTTTAATGAATCTGTGGACTTGCTTTCTGGCTAGATAAACCGAAGTAGGAGTGTGACGGGCTGACTTATCAAACCTGGTAGCATGTTCTAACACAGTCATATGACCTGACACAACCGCTCAAACCTTATGCACCCCGCATTATGGAGGGTCCGAGAAATAAATTTTTTTCAAAAGCATTTATGAGAACTAAGTCAAACAGTTGATGTTGCACTAGCTGGTCGTCCTCTTCGTAGGCTTGCCTCAACCACCGGCGACCAATTTCTCCTTTACCATGTTGACTCAACACCGCTGAGCTACCCCACTTATTCATGTACTCTTCGTTATTCGTTGCAGTAACTCTTATTCCTGTTGATGCACAACGAACCCACAAGTAAAGCTTTATACTGATAAAAAAAATTTTTGGCACGGACCATATAGTCTAGAAGCTTGTCAACCACTGTACTACCTCTGGAGCACCCCAAAATACGCAACCGTGACTTCCATGCTGAGTAAACCTTCTGTAGATCTAAATTTGTTTATATAACTCCTTTGGTACTGAGGTATATGGTCATTAAGGAGACAGACACACCGCAATTCTTTGCTTTATTTCTTGCCAAAAATCCCAGGCCTTATACCTTTCAAGCCAAAATCGACATAACACATGACCCCACAATCTATTCCTTGACAGTGGACTTCTCCACTTAGCACGAAGTCACAGGTCACAATGCCTGGCAATCCACAATGTTAAATTTCACAGCTCATATAATTCAACCCCATTGCTTTCAACTATTCCCTTGTTATGCAGTACCGAAGTAACTATGAATCCATCTGGGATATGGGCTAGTCCAAAATGTACCGACTGAGCTAGAACCTCTGCGTCTAGATCCATATTGAGACTTTACACTAGGTGTTGATGTTCGAGATTTAGTCTGAGCTCTGCTTCTTTCTCTTCCCCTGATCGTAGCTGTAATTGGGGCTTCATCTCTTGTCCGGTTGCAAACGCTTTGCACGATGTCGAGATTTTTGAGAGGACAACAATAGACAAGTTCAACCATCAATGGTATAATAATTCCGCACGATAGAGTAGAATAGAAGTGAGATTGTTCCTAACTCAATAGGCTCTGAGAGATAAGTACATACGTCTACGTACCGATCCTTCAGACTCTACTAAGCTTGTTTGTGGATTGTGAGGCCTAAGTAAACCTAGTGCTCTGATACCAACTTGTCACGATCCAAATTCCCAACCTCAGGGATCGTGATGGCGCCTAACACCACACTTTCTAGGCAAGCCAATGTTAGAAGTCGATTAACTAATTTCCTTGATTAACTACTTGAGAATAAATAAATAAATAAATAAATATCAATTGCGCCTAATTAAAATAATTCCCAACAGAAATAAAATAAAATGATAACAATGACCATTTAAATAAAACGGATCACGAACTAATTATATAAACAACTCTAAGACTATTCCAGGGTCTGGTGTCACAATCCACGAACTACTAAAAAATAATACAAATAATGGCCAAAAGAAATAGTGTAATTGTTCTGAATATAATAAAACAGTGTAAATAATAATAGGAGAAGACTCTCGGAATCTGTGAACACCGGCAGATGTACCTCGTGTCTCCAAACGAATCGGGTGGTCATCCTAGAATCCTCTACTGCTGACTAGGCAGGCTTTTAACAATAAACCTGTGATATATATACGATAACACAATAAAATAATTCTACATGAACAAGAAAATATATCTGAGACAATACTTACAAAACAGGAAGGAAATTTCAAACACATCAATTCAAATACTGCAACAATAATAAAATAACACAACCGCCTCTTTCAGGCCTCAGCTATAACCAATCCTCAAAAATTTCCAAGATTTCAAACTTTATCTTTGAATAGAAGTAGTGACAAAATATGAAAATAGTAATATAAAATAGAAAGTTTCAAATCTTTGTTTTTAAAAAAAAAATAGTAAAAATAAACATTTATCTTTTCAAATCTTTATTTTCTTTGAAAATCAGTAAAAATATAATGGTCCTCCCTTATCGCTCCTTGTTGCGGCCTGCAACCCGCTCCCACATGTCCTCCCTTATTGCTCCTCCCTAAATATATCACCCTTATTGCTCCTGTTACGGCGTGCAACCCAATCCCACATGTCCACCCTTATCACTCCTTGTTGCAGCGTGCAACCCGCTCCCACCAGACATATCATATCAATTTATTCATAAAGAATTTCACAATTCAGGCCAAGCCTTTCACAATATTGTTATTCCACAATTTCAAACAGAAAATCATATAGCTCGTAAGCTTTAACCAACCAGAAAATAACTAAAACACCGTAACGCTGTCAATCCAGCCCAGTCTTTATATACTATGATAAACTCAAGAGAACAGACAACAATTTTAATACACTTACAACAACAATTGGAAATAACTCAATGAAACCCAATAACCACGTGAACCT
>ML326973.1:0-28335 GCA_005239505.1 Nicotiana paniculata
CCGCATCGCCCCGCCCTGCCCGCGCCCCGCCACATTGCCATCCCTACTTGCATATGCAAGTGCCAAATGATTTTAACTTTTATTCACTTAGAAGTCGTTTAGTTTGGGTTTAAGGAGATTTACTCTCTCTTAAGATTAAGCAATAATTTGTACAATGTTCAATTGTTATTTTTGTTTCTCTTCATGCATATTATATGCATAAGCCAAGCAGAAATTTATATATCACTTTAATGGATATAAAAATCTGGAATAAGAATGTGAGTATTAATAATATATGATCAATATACAGTCAAACATCTCGATAATAGCTTTGTTTGTTTCGAATATTTTTGATTGTTATAACGTAGTGATATTATAGAAAACATATATATTATAACATAACATGAAAATTAGTTTCAAGAAAAATTTAACTTTTATAGTGAAGTATTGTTATATAGGGATATTATTGTAGAGACGTCTGACTGTACAAGCAAGACAAAATAAAGCCTCATATTAGTAAGTAAACATATATTTTGCTTAAAAATAAACACATATTTTATGTCGTACATTTTATATCAATTTGCATATATCAAACAAAATATACAACAAGAAATAATTCTTACATTACTAATTAATATATAAAAAAGAAGTAGTACAACAAAATCACTTAAATTAGTATAAAAAAACTCTTCAAATCTTTAGTAATCGACATCCTTACCATATTAAAGGACTCAGCTAAGCATCCTTGTGGCTAAGAAACGTGGAAGATGGATAGGCCTTTTGTGGCTAGTCTTTTAAAGGAGCCCTCCAGTAACTTTGGTAAGATTCTGAAAAATAATGAGATTTTCCAAGGTGTTATTAGAAAAAGAAGAATTAATTGCTCCTATATAATATCTGAAATTTATTTATTAAAATAGTCCTAATTTTGTATATTGCCGACCCTAAATAAAATTTGCTTACAATCTATTATTAATACCTTGAATTAAGGGATTCAGTTACATCTTTTCTTTTCTCCTCTCCTCTTTCCATATTTTTCTGTCGCCTTAAATGCTTGTAAAATTAAGGTGAAATCCTTTCATTTTATAGAAGTGCATTACGAAACGGAAGAGAAGTAAATACATTTCCTTAATTGTCACCGTCATACACTATTTGGTTTAATTTTGCTATTGTTTTGCTTTTCCGATATTTATTTAGTAAAAATAGAATGTTATTTTCATTTTATTCTACCATTTACAAACGAAATAAAAAATTTCACGTGATAAATGATATTTTAAGTGATAGCATCAGTAAACAAATTTGTATGGCACAACAACATACAAATTAAAATAAATTCCGTATAAATTTGATACATGTATAATAATATATAAATAAAAAATAAAGTTATATGACTAATTATTTAGTATAAAATTTATTTATAACTTACTTACAACTTTCGTAAACGTGAAGACTTTTCCAGCAGGAAGCTAGAGAGAAATTTAGCATGTAGACTCTTCCAAAAAGAAAATCTAAAAATTGAAGAAAAATGCAACACTATGAAAATTGTACATCCTTTTCCTTCTTTCTTTTAATATACATAACGACACGTGATAGTTTAAATATTTATTGATATGACGAAACAATAAAATTTAGTTAATAAGAGAAATTTTATATATAATACTACAACAATCATTTAAATACCGAAAAATATTATTACATTAGCGTAATATGTGAATTCAAAATGAAAGGATATCATCAAGAACTTACATAAATGATCAATTTTAGTCATGTTAAGTAGATAGTTATATATTGTAGTTTAAAGGTATCTAATGTGATGATATCTTACCGAACACTTCTTTATAGACGGAATTTTTTGTATATGTTTCCTTATAATGCTTTGGTTACTCTGACATAACCAGAACTCTTGTTGTCGATATTGATATCTCTCTTGAAAGTGCAACATATAGTTATTCGTGTAAGAAAATATATTGTGGTAAATATAGTCTAATATTTAGGATGTTTGTCCTTGTACTTTGTTTATTATAACTACAAAATATAAACATATTGAAAATTATTTTCACACAAATTTAAAAGGATATTCTTTAGTTTTGGAAAACGAAAGTTGAATTGGGGGATAAACACATACTTAGAAGCACATTAACCAATAACATAAGTTCCGCATGTATGACGTTATTGTCAAAAATTTTATATATACCATATGTGTACTACTACATATATAAGATATGCAGTGGATCTTAGTTTTCAGTATTATGCCGAACATATTTTTTTTCAAAATCAACCTATATGCAATGGAAGATCAATTTTAATTTAGTTTATTATATATGTGGTGACACTAACATATGTAAGAAATAATGAACTTGACAACAAACATGTACGGTAGAAGGTCACTTGGTATTAAAGTATTTAAGTATTCTTCTTGGTAGTAATTGTTCGTATCATCTTTTGATGAGTCAAAACTGAAAAATATTTTATTTTTACCATAAAACTTAGCAATCAACATTTTATTTAATTGATCAACATATTCATTTCTGCTAAGTAAGATAACTCTTTAATCTCTATCATGTAATTCACACAAATTGTGTTTAATCTAATGATGAAAATAATATCCTCATTAAATGCACTACTATTACCATTGAGGTTGATAACCAAGTGTTCTAGAAGAATCAAATCATCTTTTATTGGATGCTCTTATTCGTTTCAGACACGAAGCAAGAAGTCACTGGATGTTGGATCTGTTTTTAATTTTATATTTCTTGTCATTTGAATATTTTTTCATTTGAGGTGATAAGTATAATTTGGCAACCTAACTTTTACAGTTTCTGCTTTGGTCAATTTTGGAAATACTGATCGTACTTGACATAAATCACCTGCCAAACTATTATTTTTTCACCAAACGGTTCATCGATATCCAATATGTCTCTAAAACTCTGGGCGATTGTTTCGATCATTTGACGCTTAGCCAAAAACGCTTCATCCCATATTATCACTTTTGCTACAGGTAGAGGAGTCACCGATTTCGGCAAAATTTCATGTATATATGTATATGCCTTTAGAAAATAGTGATATATTAGTAGTGGACGACCTATATATACAAATCACAAATTTTGGTTGAATAACAATGTGCACACACGACGTTCAAATCCTAGATCCACCTATTTTGATAAGGAATATTTTAATAAATATTTAAAATATATAATAAACACTGTAAATTTTAAGATTAGTGCTAAAAACCATAAAATTAAATTAAACCTGAGATTAGCACTTAGCAGCCCATAGAGAAGATATGCCGCAGGGTCAGTTGAAGCAGTTGGTTTCCCTCTCTTTTCTATCCTCTGTATCGACCCCTCGCGTGCTCGAGTTGGGGTGGGGGGTGTTTTTTTCATATTCTTTTTTCTTTCTTTTTGTGTTTCTGGTGGTGAATGGTCAGGTAAATGATGAAGAAATTGTAGCCTTTGGTAATTGCCAAAATTTCTTTGTCGGATAGAATGGATATGAAAGGTAGATATCTGGAGCGATAGCCACCTTATATTTTAATTATAATTTCTTCACCACCCAAAACTCAAGTCATTTGGGTGTGTGTAACAGGGGGAGAAGCTGACAATTATGGCCATGGCAACGGCTCTTCGAAGACTTTCCTCTTCTGTTGACAAACCAATTAAGCGTCTCTATAATGGCGGCTCTCTCTATTACATGGTTCGTCTTTTTCTTTTCTTCTCAAATAACTCTCTTTGGTCATATCTGTATTTCAACTTGACGGTACACCAGACGTTTGAAATAAGTATAGGCTGCATCGGCCTCTGGTTTTGGTGTTAATTTATTGGGAGGGTTTTGTTTATTTCACTTTATTCTTGCAGTCATCGTTGCCTAATGAAGCTGTTTACGAGAAGGAAAAAAATGGTGTCACGGTAAGCTTTGAGGATTGTTATATTAATATCTGAAGTAGTAGTGCTATTTAAATTCTGTTCATTCCTTGTATCTTTTCTCTAACTTGGTAATCTTGAAATTCCAGTGGCCAAAGCAACTGAATGCTCCTCTAGAGGAGGTTGATCCAGAAATTGCTGACATTATTGAGCTTGAGAAAGCACGCCAGTGGAAGGTTCTATCTTCTTCTTTTTTTTCAATTTTCTTCCTTTTCTTCTTGCATCTGTATTTAAATCACTCTTCAGTACCACAACCCCTTACAAAGAAGTACTTTATAAAAAAAAGTAAAAATAAAGGAAGAAGGATGTCCGTAGACCGGGTTATAATCCAATTTGAATTTTAGAAATGACCTTATTTTGATTAGTAGCTAATAAGCTGGAAACTTGAGCAAGAATTATTTGAGTCCATGTATATGCTGTCCTGGTTTCTAACTGAATACTAGAAATAAACTAGTCTGTTTGAAATCTCTTGTAGCTTAGTAGGTTGTAAAGCATGATTTTTTTGAATTTTTCCTATGACGCTTACCTTAAAGATATATGATGCCTTTGGAATTGCTAAGATAAGAAAAGTTTTTTCCTTTAGTCATCTTATTATCTTTCTATATTTCCTGTTTCTATTGGTACGCTTTATTCTTCCATGTAAAATGCATTGTTGCAGTGTGGTTTAGAGGTTGTTTAGCTTATGAGAGTTGAAGTTTTTTATTTGTAGGGACTTGAACTCATTCCTTCAGAAAATTTCACTTCTGTGTCTGTAATGCAAGCTGTTGGATCTGTTATGACAAACAAGTACAGTGAAGGATACCCTGGGGCTAGATACTATGGAGGAAATGAGTACGCAGAAATGCTCTAATTTTTTTTCCATTTTCCTAAGTATTTTGGCGTTGAAGTATATTTCATCAGCTATTATATATCCGCGTCAAGATTTTCTGTTTGTATTCTGAAAGAATGAGTGGTTGTCCAGGTATATTGACATGGCAGAAACCTTATGCCAGAAACGTGCTTTAGAAGCCTTCAGGTTGGATCCTGCAAAATGGGGAGGTAATTGACTGATTAACTTCTGCATAGTCTGAAAGTAATTATATTTCAGAATCTGCATGCCGCAACACTTAAAATACGGCTAGGAAAACTTTACTCACCTCCGATAAACCTTTGTGATGCAGTGAATGTGCAGCCTCTGTCAGGATCACCTGCTAATTTTCATGTTTACACTGCACTTTTAAAACCTCATGAAAGAATCATGGCCCTTGATCTTCCCCACGGTGGACATCTTTCTCATGGATATCAGGTGCTTCTACGTTCTATCTTTTCTCCTTCTATGTATTCATACCTGGCTTCCAAGGACCAATACCACAGGTTAAAAAATGCAAGCACATAGGAAGCTTTCACAGTGGTTGTGGTGTGAATACTCACTATTTCCTGATTGATTAATGATTTTCTGGGATTCTTTTACATACATTAGGTTATATTACTTCTTTTTCTTCCTTTTCTTTTGCTTTAGCTTTCGAGTGGATGCAGAACTTCATTAGGTTCCAGGCCATGCACCATAGGCATTATCTTATATACAACTTTGTATTAAGATTTTACTGGTATGAAAATGCTATGAATTTCTGAATGCATTTTCTATCAGGTTGGTCTGTATTCTGCTATCTTCTTTAATACTTAATTTGATTGAAACCTAATCACTTAAAAGACATTAAATTCTGCTTTCAGATCATGCAAATAAATCTGAAAGTTTTGAAGACTGATTGAACTGTGATTGATTAGTTGATTCTTTCTTCTATGGAAGTTGATTTACTTTTGGCGCACATATGTTCCGAAATCTATGACTTCAACTAGTTAAATTTAAGAAAGCAAGTGTGAAACGACTCAAATTTGTCTGCATGTACCAATTATATGTAGCATGTAGCTGGAGTTTGGAGTCAGCTTATATGTTCACCAAAACTTAAGAATCTCTATTTTTTAACTCAGTCGCTCAATAGTTTAATTTTAATAATGTTATGTATGATTGTCTTATGTTATGCTTATATATTACAGACTGATACTAAGAAGATATCTGCCGTCTCTATATTTTTTGAGACCATGCCATACAGACTGAATGAGAGCACAGGCTACATTGACTATGACCAGGTACTTTTCTGCTATCTTGTTACCTTTTTTTTTTTCCAGTTGTAGCCTCTTCCTTGATCAAATATACACTACATATGCTCTTTTTTATTCCTTTTTCCTGTGGGAGCAAATTTCCCTTAGGAGGAGTGTGGAGAGGTGGACAATACTTCACTGATTATATCTTTCTGAAAATTGAAACTGAAACTGAGCCTCTTACACTTCTCATATATGCAATGTCTATAGCAGTTTGTCTTGCATTGACCCACTTTTTGAGTCCATAACAATTTAATATCCTACATGATTTTAGGTGGATCACATTTTTCAAATTCTTTTGGCGTTATTTATTTAATAGATTTTTCGTCTAGTTATACTAGTAAGTAGTATTCAAGAGAGATGTGAATGTTTAGTGTAAGATTTACAAGCCATCTACTTCTGTTCATACTTGCGAATTGAATTTGCAATAACTGATGCCTCTCCTTCTGACCCTTTCCCGTGACTTGTGATATCTTTTTGCAGCTTGAGAAAAGTGCCACACTCTTTAGGCCAAAGTTAATTGTCGCTGGTGCTAGTGCTTATGCACGTCTTTATGACTATGCACGTATCCGAAAGGTAAACTTAACCAGATTATTATGCGGTAATTATTTTAGTAATGTAGAGCAATTTAAATGATTTTTTTATTGGAACTAAATTGAACTCCTATCTCCTGTGTATTTTTCAGGTTTGCGACAAACAGAAGGCTATCATGTTGGCAGATATGGCTCATATTAGTGGGTTAGTTGCAGGTGGAGTCATCCCATCACCATTTGATTATGCAGATGTTGTGACCACCACAACCCACAAGTCCCTTCGCGGGCCTCGTGGTGCTATGATTTTCTTCCGGAAGGGTGTGAAGGAGGTTAACAAGCAAGGCAAGGAGGTTCGTATTTGGAGATCAGAATTCAATATTACATCCAGTCATCTCTTAAGACCTGTAATTTAAGAGACGTATCACCCAGCATCTGATGTAATTGAACAATATTTTGGGCTTTTATGAAGGTGTTGTACGACTATGAAGATAAAATTAACCAGGCAGTCTTTCCTGGACTTCAAGGTGGTCCTCACAATCATACAATTACTGGCTTGGCAGTTGCTTTGAAACAGGTTTCGTATCTTTTCAACAACATTCTCTGTTAAATTTTCACAATTACAATGAAACTGGTTTAGCATATTAAGTTAAATTTCACTTCATGCAAATACTAGACCATGTGCTCTAGCTGATGCTTGATGGAATAAGCCTTTTGGGAATCAAGAACTAAATTATTTAGAGTCTGGATGTTTTTCAGCAAATGATTTTGAGAAACATATAAATTTAAATTACACCTCGTCTGATTTCACCTACCTTTGAACCTTTCTTCAATCATATATGACAACTGATATTGAAGACACATATTGTCAGTCTGCTCCTATTCCTAATATGTACTTTTGAGTATAAGCGCTCACAAAGAACGGAAATGCAGGCAATGACTCCAGAATACAGAGCTTACCAAGAGCAATGCCTAAGCAACTGCTCAAAATTTGCCCAGGTAAGATGGATTGAGTTATGTATTTCCAGTTCAAGCATTATTTTATTAATCCATTAGTTTTTTTCATCCACCTAGTTTATGTTTCAGTCGTAATCTATGCAATGCTGATTTCCGTCATCGCTGTGCACATTTCCAAACCTGCAGGCTTTAGCGGGAATGGGTTATGAACTTGTTTCTGGTGGAACAGAGAATCACTTGGTCTTGGTGAACTTGAAAAACAAGGTAATATAAAAGCTTTCAACATCTGAGGACTTGGGAGACAATTTTAGTCCATGAGTTTGTTGAGAAAACTTAAATTTAATTGGATCTTTGTGGTAAACATAACAAATTCAGCAAAAGGACTTGTTACACCGAGCGCTATTTTTAACTAGATGAGGTATTAATGAATTTGTTTGCTGCATGTAATATCTTGATGCCTGTTATGCTTTATCGTGAATGATTGAAATCACCAAAAATTTCTGACTTGTGGTTTTACAGGGTATTGATGGTTCTAGGGTTGAAAAAGTTTTGGAAGCGGTACATATTGCAGCCAATAAGAACACTGTTCCTGGAGATGTATCTGCCATGGTCCCTGGTGGCATCAGAATGGGTCCATATTTTGCCCTTTGAGATCTTTTTCCCATTTGTTTATTCTTCTCAAACAAAATTATGAAATTTTGTATGTTCAGGGACTCCTGCACTCACATCAAGGGGATTTATTGAGGAAGATTTTGTGAAAGTTGCTGAATTCTTTGATGCTGCTGTGAAGATAGCAGTGAAGATAAAGGCTGAAGCTCAAGGTGAGTAAGCGTCCAAATGTTACTGAATACCTGTAATGATATGATCTTAGTCCATAGACTTCCATCTAACTTATTATTAATCTCAAAGAACAGCCATTTCTTTCAAGTTATTGAGGAATAGGCACTTCATTTTTCTAGTTCTCGACAGGATGATTCCCTTTACATTCTGTTACCTCAGTCCCTTGCATCACTTTCCTTATGTTGTAATGTTCACTTGTTATGTTCCAGGAACAAAGTTGAAAGACTTTGTGACAACACTACAGTCTAGTGCTTCCATCCAGTCGGAGATTGCAAAACTCCGCCATGGTGTGGAGGAGTATGCAAAGCAGTTCCCTACAATTGGATTTGAGAAGGAAACCATGAAGTACAAAAACTGAGACCTCGACTGAGTATATACACAAGGTACACTGTTGAATAGTATTTTGTAAGTCAATAACTGCATCCTGATATGTGATGAATGGAAGTGCAATTGGAATTGTAAAAGGCCATTGTGCTTTATTTGTTGTATCTTGTAACGTGGGATCATCGGGACTTTTTTTTTGTGCTTTGAGATTGGGATGTTGGAACCCGCATAGTGATGTTTTTCAAGAAAATTTATGCTGGTACTCACTCGAGAAATGAAAACAAACTTCAACTGTCAGCGCATATAAATAAATTTCTCTCAGAAGTAGAAAAACAAAACAGCAAAACACTTGAATACCATTGTTTCTACTGGACACACATGATCTGCTGATATTTGGTTTCTCATCACAGAATGTTAAGTATACTTTTTCTCTTTTGGAAGAAAAAAAGGTACTGTATCTGTATATACGCAATTCATTAAGTTTCTTGACATGTAAACGGGAAGATACTACAAATTCAATGGTGGCATAAATCACTTCAATCTAGATATTTTTTCATTATGACACTTCGGACATAATCCAAGAAGATACTTGAAACAAGTACTGTAATCGACGTTGCAATTTGCAAGTGAAAGCTATTTTGAAGTCAATATGATGTATTTTTTAAATTTTATGATAAATTTTTATCCTCCCTGTACAAATTTGCAAAGTTAGTATGAATAATTGTTGCTTGATATTCAAGTTATTTTGCTTACTGATTTCTTGCTGTACTTGTCAATTGTCATGCATTACCTTCTAGTCTTTTATACCTACCAGGGTACCAAGTGTTGTTCTTTTCATTTTCGTCACGCGTCTGTGTTCTTTCCTAATTTGTTTCTGGTTTGAACAGGACCAATATCCAACTTCTTGAAGGTTGTATGGGATACACATTCAAACTGCAGTTTGCTCTCAAAGATAGGATTTTCATCTTATAATATAATATGTAAAATCCAGCAGTACTTGGTTCCAGACTTTGCACTTTGTATGTTAACGATTGTAAATCAACTGAGGTCCTTGAAAGCAATGAACTCCTCTTATCTCAGTACTTCAATCTTGTTAATCTATTTATGTTATCTCAGACTCAGAGCAATTTGCTTTTGCACTCTATTGAGATTAAGTTATAGCCATAAATGCCAACCTCGTGGGCTACAAGTATTGTATAGATCGACTTTGCAATTTGCAAGTGAAAGCGAGTAGTGGAATAGTCTCATAATTACTTAATTTTTTTAACTCTGCTGCTCGGTGATTATGTCGTAAGCAGAGGCAGATCCAGAATTTAATGCGTCAGAAGCACTGCTATTCTGCTCAGTCGCTTCCCCCGAGTTATTAGTATTTTGGGTGTAAAGTTATTTATATACTCATATTCAAAGTATGCACCCATACATATACAGGAGCTCAATCTTATAATACATAGATCTGCCTTTGGTCGTAAGTATCAACTACCTTTCCCCTTTTAGTGAACTAAAAAGAACATCAATTATATTTTTGGTAAGAACCAGTTTGGCTAATTAATTTGAAAAATACTTCTGAGCAACAAATAGTGTTTGATCAAGCTTTTAAAAAGTGCTTCTAAGTGTATTTTTTTCAAAAATGTTTTACAGAAAAGTACTTTTGGGGAGAAACTATTTTTTTCTACTTCTCCAAAACTGCTTCTGTTTCTACTTCTACTTAAAAGTGTTTAGTTTTTTCTTTTAAATACTTGGCCAAACACTTTAACTTTGAAAAAAAAATACTTTTAACCTCAAAGAAACTTGATCAAACAGTCTATAAAACTACATTTAGGTAACATATTGGAAAACTGAAGATATTCCTAATATGTGGCAGTTAATATTCACAACCGCCCCCGTCATGACTCAAGCTTAATTGTCTTTTGATATACTTTGTGTGCTTTTTGGGAGGGTTTCAATTTTTTGAGGGGAGACGAGAGAAATCAAAGGATTTTTGTTAGCTTATTATTCAGAACAAACGATAAATTATAAGCTGTGAGTAATATTTTCTTTCGAGAAATACTCTTTCGGTTTCAATTTATGTGAACTTGTTTCCTTTTTAGTCCGTGTCAAAAAGAATGACCACTTTTTATATTTGGAAACAATTTTGTATACAATCAAAGTTGAGCTCACCTACGACATGGTAGGTCAAGCTCGGAACATGGCAATAAATGACTGAAGATCGACCCCAAGTCCCACCGGGTTAGAACCCGGGATCAGAACACCTGCCTTCGAGAATATCGAGACCGTGATCCCGGAATCGATCCTGGCCCCAAACGTGCTCGAAGCAACATTGTTAGCATAGCCAGCAAAAGACCGAAATATCCGCGACCGGTCGGATATTACGGCAAGAATCTCGACACTTATCAATAAGGAACCAACAATCAGCAAATCAAGAGAATTTTTACCTTTTGTAGAATTGTACCTAAAGTATGACAGGGGGTCTGACAATTCATTTAGCACATAGTAACACGCATTCCAAAGCAATACATTATTATTTCTCTCTTTAAGCTCTTATTCTTCTATATCTTGACACCGATCGAAGTGCATCCGGTTCGAGGGTGATTAACCTTCCAAGACCGAGACTGTTCAATTTGTGTGGTTTGAATTTACTTTATCATTGTTTATTTCAATTGCAACTTAATTTATCATTTTGTGTCAAGTTAATCCACGTATCCTTAAAACCACTTACAAATTCAATTGTTATCCGATTTTGAGGGTAAACAGTTTGGCGTCCACCGTGGGGCTAAGGATAATAGTGGTTATTTGATTCAAATCTCCATAACACACACTACTTTACAATTGTTCTTTGAAGTGTCCCTAATTTCAGGTTAAAGCTCAATATGTCAAACTCTCCGTCAGCACCCCTACACAATGACAATGAATCCAGCTATCACGATGAAAATAACAACATAGTGCCTAGTGACGAGGTACTGCCCATTGATCCCATCGGAATTCCAGTCATGGACCCGACTGACGCTAACTCGGATGTGGCTATCAACACAAATATGCCTATCGACCTCGAGAATAGTGTCCTTGGTGGAGCCTGATCGACAGCTCAAAATACACAAAACATCGGAGGAGACAGAATCAATTTACGGATGATCTTCGAAATGTTACAGGCTCAACAGGCGGCGATAGCTCGGTTACAGAACCAAAGTCGCACACCGAGCAAAATTGAACCCAATCTGTGGCGGGAAGTCACCCGCAGGGATAAACCGGTCATAGAGAGGTTGAATGAAAATGAATCGGGGACTAACCCGAGATCATAAAGATGCTCGAGGAACTGACAAAACGGGTAGAATCAGGGGAGAAGAAAATCGAAGCTAATGACAAAAAGGTAGAAACCTAAAATTCTATGGTCGACCAAATCCCATGAGCACCGCCGATATTGAAAGGCCTAGATTCCAAGAAGTTCGTGCAAAATTTTTTTCCTCCGAGCGCGACTCCAAAGTCGATCCCTAATAAGTTCCACATGCCCGAGATTCCTAAGTACAACGGAACGACCGACCAAACGAGCATGTTATCTCATACACATGTGCCATCAAAGGGAACGACTTGGAGGATGATGAGATCGAGTTTGTCTTGTTGAAGGAGTTCGGAGTGACCTTGTCAAAAGGAGCTATGATATGGTATCACAACTTACCTCCTAATTCTATTGACTCATTTTCTATGCTTGCAGATTCCTTCGTAAAAGCACACACCGGGGCAATCAAGGCTGAGATGAGGAAGTCGGATCTTTTCAAAGTAAAATATAAGGATAATGAGATGGTGAGGGAGTTCGTGTCCCGGTTTCAAATGGAACGGATGGACCTGCCATCGGTCGCTGACGATTGGGTAGTTCAGGTTTTCACCTAAGGACTCAACATCCGGAGCTCGTTGGCTTCACAACAGTTAAAACAAAACTTGGTAGAATATCCGGCCGTCACTTGGGCCGATGTCCATAACCGGTATCAATCAAAAATCAGGGTCGAATATGATCATCTTGGGAGCCCTTCCGAGTCCGTGTATGCCGTCAGAACCATCGACAGAGTCAAGAGAGACATCGGTCGTGAACCGAGATCGGATAGGGATCAGTATCAGCCGTACAATGGAGACCGAAGAAGAAGTGGGGCCGGGCGGAACTTATGAGAAATGAAAGGAGAAGTGATCAGGGTCAGAACAACCGGGACTCATGAGCAAAAATAGCTTTGACAGGCCTGTCGGGCCTAAAGAAGCACCAAGATTATCGGAGTAAAACTTCAACGTCGATGTCGCTGCTATCATATCTACCACCGGATGCATCAAATATACCAAATGGCCTAGAACTCTACAGTCCGATCCATCCCAAAGGGATCCCAACCTAATGTGCAAATATAACGGCACTCATGGCCACAGAACAGAAGAATGTCAACAATTAAGAGAAGAGGTGGCTCGGCTATTCAACAATGGACATCTCCAAGAATTCATGAGTGATCGGGCCAAGAACCACTTCAGGAACATGGATTCTAATAAACAGACCGAGCAGGAAGAGCCTCAGCACGTCATTAACATGATCATCGGTGGAGTCGACATTCCCCATGATTCGATGCTGCAACACACCAAAGTATCCATCACAAGGGGAAAAAAGGACTCGAGATTACGTACCGGAAGGAACCTTGTCTTTCAACGACAAAGACGCTGAGGGGATCGTGAAGCCCCACAACGACGCACTAGTAATATCGGTACCCGTAAATAAATCTCGAATTAAGCATGTGTTAATTGATTCAGGTAGTTTAGCCAACATCATCAGATCAAGGGTCGTGGAATAACTCGGCCTACAAGATCAGATCGTACCTGCGGTCCGAGTCCTGAACGGGTTCAACATGGCATGCGAGACCACTAGAGGGGAAATAATATTACCGGTGAACGTCTACGGAACCGTACAGGAAGCCAAGTTCTATATAATCGAAGGGGATATGAGATACAACGTTTTATTCGGGAGGCTATAAATTCACAACATGAGAGCAGTACCCTCAATACTGCACCAGGTGCTGAAATTCCAAACACCCGGAGGAGTGCAAATAGTTTATGGGGAACAACCGACCGTCAAGGAGATGTTCGCGGTCGATGACGTGATCCCGGAATCCATACTCTCGACATCGGAGGGTCTAAATCGGATGGTCAAAGACATGCCCAAATATCAATCATCGATACCAGCCTCGACGGAATCGGAGGAAGAAGGGTAGACGAGGACGACGACTACGGAGTCCCCGGATCTTTCATAGTCCCCGATGATTCCGACGCTACAAAATCAATGGTCGAGGAACTGGAACAAGTCGTACTAACCAAACACTTACCCGATCGAAAGTTATACCTCGGCACGGGGTTAAGCCTCGAGCTCAGGAAAAAACTCATTCAATTTCTTATAGCTAACGAAGATTGTTTCGCTTAGTCCCACCTTGATATAACAGGGATCATGCCAGAGATAACCACTCACAAACTAAGCCTGGAACCGAAATTCCACCCCGTCAAGCAGAAGAGGAGACCCCCAGTTCGAGGTCAAACATGCTTTCATCTATGACGAGGTATCTAAACTCCTTAAAATATGGTCCATTCGGGAGGTTAAATACTCGAATTGGTTAGCGAACATAGTGGTAGTCCCTAAAAAAGGGAATAAATTAAGAATGCGTGTAGAATATAAGGATTTGAATAAGGCATATCTCAAGACTCCTTCCCTTTTCCCAACATCGATCCCATGATCGATGCCACGGCCGGCCACGAGATCATAAATTTTCTCAATGCCTACTCCGGGTACAACCAAATACAGATGAACCCCGGTGATCAGTAAAAAACCTCCTTCATCACTAAGTACGGCACATACTGTTATAACGTGATGCCATTCGAATTTAAAAAAACACTGGTGCCACTTACCAACGCCTAATAAACCGGATGTTCGAGGAAAAAATAGGAAAATAATGGAGTCTTACATTGACGATATGTTGGTTAAGCCCCTGCGAGCAGAGGACCATCTAAAACATTTGCTGGAAACCTTCAGCATATTGGAGAAATACAATATGAAGCTGAACACGGAGAAATGTGTGTATGGAGTTGGATCAGGTAAATTCCTCGGATTCATGGTATCCAACCAAGGAATCGGTATCAACTCCAACAAGATCAAAGTCATAGAAGATATCACAATTGTGGACAACGTGAAGGCCGTGCAAAGATTAACCGGACGCATAGCCGCCCTGGGGAGATTCATCTCGAGGTCCTCCGATAAGAGCCACCGATTGTTCTCACTATTGAAGAAGAAGAATAACTTATCATGGACCTCAGAGTGCCAACGGGCCTTGGAGGAACTCAAGCGGTATCTATCGATCCCACCGCTACTTCACACGCCGAAGACAGACAAACAACTATACTTGTACTTGGCAGTATTTGAGATAGGGGTAAGTGGAGTACTTGTCCGGGGATAGCAAGGTACGAAATTTCCGATTTACTATGTTAGCATGACTCTAGGTGAGGCCGAAACTAGGTACCCTCACCTAGAAAAATTGGCGCTCTCTTTGCTAAGCGCCTCTACGAAGCTAGAACCATATTTTCAATGTCATCCTATATGTGTTGTGATTACTTACCCATTACGAAATATAATTCATAAACCCGAGATCTCGGGAAGATTGGCCATATGAGCCATGGAGATCAACGGGTACGACATTGAATATCGACCCCGGCTCTCCATTGAATCTCAAATTTTGGTAAACTTCGTGGCCGACTTTACGCCGGCCCTAATAAACAGACCGAGCAGGAAGAGCCTCAGCACGTCATTAACATGATCATCGGTGGAGTCGACATTCATCATGGTCCGATGCTGAAACGCACCAAAGTATCCATCACAAGGGAAAAAATGGACTCGAGATTACGTACCGGAAGGAACCTTGTCTTTCAACGACAAAGACGCTGAGGATATCGTGAAGCCCCACAACGACGCACTAGTAATATCGATACCCGTAAATAAATCTCAAATTAAGCATGTGTTAATTGATCCAGGTAGTTTATCCAACATCATCAGATTAAGGGTCGTGGAATAACTCAGCCTACAAGATCAGATCGTACCTGCGGTCCGAATCCTGAACGAGTTCAACATGGCATGCGAGAACACTAGAGGGGAAATAATATTACCGGTGAACATATCCGGAATCGTACAGGAAGCCAAGTTCTATGTAATCGAAGGGGATATGAGATACAACGCTTTGTTCAGGAGGCTATAGATTCACAACATGAGAGCAGTATCCTCAATACTGCACCAGGTGCTGAAATTCCTAACTCCCAGAGGAGTGCAAACAGTTTATGGAAAACAACCAACCGTCAACGAGATGTTCGTGGCCGATGACGTGATCCCGACATCTACACTCTCGACATCGGAGGGTCTGAATCGGATGGTCAAAGACAGGACCAAATATCAATCATCGATACCAGCCTCGATGGAATTGGAGGAACGAAGGGTAGACGAGGACGGCGACTACGGAGTCCCCAGATCTTTCATAGACCCCAGATGATTCCGACGCTACAAAATCAATGGTCGAGGAACTGGAACAAGTCGTACTAACTGAACACTTGCCCGATCGAAAGGTATACCTGGGCACAGGGTTAAGCCCCGAGCTCAGGAAAAAACTCATTCAATTTATTATAGCTAACGAAGATTGTTTTGCTTGGTCCCACCTTGATATGACATGGATCATGCCAGAGATAACCACTCACAAACTAAGCCTGGACCCGAAATTCCACCCCGTCAAGTAGAAGAAGAGACCCCAGTCCGAGGTCAAACATGCTTTCATCTAGGACGAAGTATCTAAAATCCTTAAAATATGGTCCATTCGAGAGGTTAAATACTCGAATTGGTTGGAGAACATAGTGGTAGTCCCTAAAAAAAGGAATAAATTAAGAAAATGCGTGTAGACTATAAGGATTTGAATAAGGCATGTCCCAAGGACTCCTTCCCTTGTCCTAACATCGATCCCATGATCGATGCCACGGCCGGCCACGAGATCCTCAATTTTCTCAATGCCTACTCCGAGTACAACCAAATACAGATGAACCCCGGTGATCAGGAAAAAACCTCCTTCATCACTAAGTACGGCACATACTACTATAACGTGATGCCATTCGAATTAAAAAAAACATTGGTGACACTTACCAACGCCTAATAAATCGGATGTTCGAGGAACAAATAGGAAAATCAATGGAGGTTTACATTGACGATATGTTGGTTAAGCCCCTGCGAGCAGAGGACCATCTAAAACATTTGCTGGAAACCTTCAGCATATTGGAGAAATATAATATGAAGCTGAATAGGGAGAAATGTGCGTTTGGAGTTGGATCAGGTAAATTTATTTTATTCATGGTATCCAACCAAGGAATTGATATCAACTCCAACAAGATCAAAGTCATCGAAGATATCACAATTGTGGACAACGTGAAGGTCGTGCAAATATTAACTGGGCGCATAGCCGCCCTGGGGCGATTCATCTCGAGGTCCTCCAATAAGAGCCACCGATTATTCTCACTATTGAAGAAAAATAATAACTTATCATGGACCCCGGAGTGCCAACGGGACTTGGAGGAACTAAAGCGGTATCTATCGATCCCACCGCTACTTCACACGCCGAAGACAGACGAACAACTATACCTGTACTTGGAAGTATTGGAGATAGGGGTAAATGGAGAACTGGTCCAGGAAGAGCAAGGTACAAAATTTCCGATTTACTATGTTAGCATGACTCTAGGTGAGGTTGAAACTAGGTACCCTCACCTAGAAAAATTGGCGCTCTCTTTGCTAAGCGCCTATAGGAAGCTAAAACCATATTTTCAATATCATCCTATATGTGTTGTGATTACTTACCCATTGCGAAATATAATGCATAAACCCGAGCTCTCGGGAAGATTGGCCATATGGGCCATGGAAATCAGCGGGTGAGATATTGAATATCAACCCTAGACCTCCATTGAATCTCAAATTTTGGTAGACTTCGTGGCCGAATTTACGTCGGCCCTAATACCCAAGGTCGAAAGACAGTTGTTAGTGAACTCGAGGATATCTTCGGGGATCTGGATCCTCTTTACAGACGGCGCCTCGAATGCAAAATGGTCCAGACTTGGCATCATATTGAAGCCACCAACATGCAGTTAGAAAATCTATTAGGACTGTGAAATTGACTAACAACGAGGCCGAATTTGAGGCCATGATTGCAGGTCTTGAACTAGCCAAAAGCTTGGGGATGGAGGTGATCGAAGCTAAGTGCGACTCCCTCCTCGTGGTGAACCAAGTTAATGGGACGTTCGAGGTCAGAGAAGAACGAATGCAAAGGTACTTGGATAAGTTGCAGATAACATTACATCAGTTCAAGGAGTGGACTTTGCAACACGTACCGCATGATCAAAATAGTGAGGCCAATGCCCTTGCTAACTTAGGATCGTCGGTCGAGGATGACGAGTTCAACTCGGGGGAAGTCGTACAACTCAGGAGATCGATAGTAGAAGAAGGCCATGACGAGATAAACTCAACGAGCCCAACTTGGGACTGGAGAAACAAATATATAGAATATCTGAAGACCGGAAAACTGCTCTCGGATCCAAAAGAATCGAGAGCCCTGCTTTCGAAGGTAGCCTGGTTTAGTTTGTCCGAAGTCGGAACCCTGTTAGAAGAACATTCGATGGCCCACTCATGATATGTCTAGGACCAGGAGATACCGAGTACGTTTCGAGAGAAATCCACAAAGGCACCTGTGGAAACATTCAGGCACCAAATCATTGGTTCGAAAAGTAATCAGAACCGGCTACTACTGGATCGATATGGAAAAGGACGAGAAGGAGTTCGTACGAAAATGTGATGAATGTCAAAGAAATGCTCCAATGATTCATCAACCGGGGGAGCTACTGCATTCGGTTTTGTCACCGTGGTCGTTCATGAAGTGGGGAATGGACATCGTTGGCCCCCTTCCATGGGCACCCAGCAAGGATCAATTTATATTGTTTATGACTGACTATTTTTCTAAGTGGGTGGAAGCCCAGGCATATAAAAAGGTCAGAGAGAAGGAAGTCATCGATTTTATTTGGGACCACATCATATGCAAGATCGGAATGCTGGCAGAGATAATGTACGACAATGGGAAACAATTGATCGGCAGCAAAGTAAGCAATTTTCTCAAAGACCATAAGATTAAAAGGATCCTATCAACACCCTATCACCCCAGTGGGAACGGAAAAGCAGAATCGGCCAACAAAACCATACTCCAAAATCTCAATAAGAGGTTAACCGACGTCAAAGGAAAATGGAAGAAAATCTTGCCCGAAGTCTTATAGGCATACAGTACGACCTCAAAGTCCAGTACTGAGGCCACACCGTTCTCACTGGTTTGCGGTGCCGAAGCTCTAATACCGGTCGAAGTCGAAGAACCAAGTCTCAGGTTATGATATTCAACCAAGGAATCAAACGACGAGGCCATGAATACGATCCTGGAGCTATTAGATGAAAGTCACGAAGCCTTCCTTGTACGGTTGGCCGTCCAAAAACAGCGGATCGAGAGATATTGCAACAGAAGGGCCAATCTTCGACACTTCAATGTCGGGGACTTAGTGTTAAGGAAGGTCACACTAAGCACCCGAAATCCGAACAAAGGGAAGCTGGGGCCAAACTGGGAAGAATTATATCAAATTATCGAGATCACCAGAAAAGGATCGTACAAACTCGGAGCAATGAACGGTGAACGACTATCGAACAACTGGAACGTAGCTCACTTGAAGTGATACTACTGCTAAGGTATGACCCCATTCGTTCCTTTTACTTATTTACATTTCGAACTAACACTTGCAGTCAACCGTTAGAGAACGATTAATTTTTAGGCCTGAAAGCGTGCGTTGCACTCTTTTTCCCTTAAACCAGTTTTGTCCCAAATGGGTTTTCCGTCAAGGTTTTTAACTAGGCAACAGTAAATTGTGCTAACTTAGAATTGATGGTCGGTTACGAACCAATATTGAAGACCACAACAACAGTATTCGAGGCCTCTCTACGGTCAGCCCCGAATAGTAGGGAGCATTACCCTCGGATAACGACTTTAGCAAGGGAAGAAACTTTGTGATTGAATGGTCTCGGCTTGATCGAAAGGATTTACTGTAAGGGCCAAACGGTCAAATGAACCGTGCCCGCATAGAATACTCGATCCCTGGCACAAAGCTTGTATACATGTGTAACTATTATGCACAAGAATAAAAAGAATTCTCTACCTTGCAGATAAATATCTTGTTCCTTAAAAAAAATTCTTTTTTTTCTTTTCTCTTAAGGAAATTCCTACATCCGATCCCCTAAAGGTATCGAGCCCAAGGACCGCCTTAATCCTGGTTCAAACGATCACTCCCACTCGGGGACTGCCATCCAAAGACAAACTCGGACGGCCCGGGATATCAGAGCCCGGGGGTACAAGACCTATTAGGCAGTGCCCGAACCTTAAAGGCTACAGCCATCCCTATTCGGGGACTATTATCTTAGGCAAGCCCGGACAACTCGAGCTTACAAGCCCGATGGGCAACACCCCAACTAAAAAGGCTACGACCATATTAAAATGGCTCGGAGACGTCCATTACCCGTAAGAAAAAAGCAAGGCCTTGAAAAATTTCTAAACATGTTCTAAAGGCTACTCTCGACAACCTATAATATAAAAAATAATAAGTACTTTGGTGAAAAGTTCGCGGTCATACCGAACCCCAGCGATGCCTTAAACAAAATAATGTCGAAGGCAAGGGATGCTCGAACCTCCGAACATGGCCTAATTATTTTATGCTAAGGCATTTTGATCTTTGCAAACATAAAGAATAAAGCAAAGGAAAAAAAACTCGGAAATTGTTGAAGGGAAAAAGAAGCCTTGTATTATATATACGCATAGACTTTCCAAAGGCCAAAGGTCCTTGACAAAAAGTACAAAAATACAAAAAACAAAGAAAAATGCACAAGGCACTTAAATGGCCTAGTCTTCACCGGAGCCCGCCTCATCGCCAGGGTCTTTAGAGTCTCCTCCACCCTCGGATCCGCTCGAACCCTCGGAGTCTTATTCATCCTCGGGATAAGCAAACTTTTTGGCCTCGGCTTCGAGCCCCTTAGCACTCTCAATTTCGGCCGACAAGTCGAAAACCCGAGCATGAATTTCCTCGAGGTCCTCCCTTCGGGATTGTCGCTTCGCATGCTCGACGATATCCTTTGTTTGATTCTGGGCCGCATCGGCATCAGCCTTTTATTGGGCCACCCTCTCGTCGGTATCGACTTTAACCACCACAACCACCAACTTTGACATTTCAAGCTCCTTGGCAAGAGTTTCTTGATCAGAGGCAGCCGTACTTAGCTGATATTGGAGCTCCTCAACCTTTTTGGCATGCACCTCGACATTTTCCTTTGCCGCTCGAAGTTGGGCCTCCGCCGAAGTCAGCTGCGCCGGAGCAGTCTCCTTTTCTGAGGCCAGGCGATCCATCCTGCCTCTCCATTCATCGGTCTCGGCCTTGACAACATCCATCTCAGCTCAAAGTTGGTCGATCCGATCGATTTTCTGTTGGACCTGCAGATTCCGACCATAAGTGACTGAGTCTAGATCATCGTCACTAACCTCAAATATTTTTACCTGCTCGACCAGGTCGACGAGCTCCTTCCGAGCCGCCTCTAGTTCAGCTCGGAGACTCATAGCCTCCCCTTCACGCTGCTCGCTGAGAAGTTTGTAAGTATCTCTCTTCTCAGTGAGCTCTTGGACTTCGGCTTCAAGCTGATTCAGCTCATCCCGATATCAGAGAAAAGTCTCATGATGAAGCACCGAGGCCTACAGACACAAAGAAAAATGTTAGAAATATCTAAAAATTAGTCTAAGTACAAAAAAGTCATCAAGAGGTATCTGAAGTTACCTAGTTTAGCGCATGTTGTGCTTCGTTGAACAGGCATGGCGCGTCCGCCTCGTTCATCTTGGCTTGGTCTTCCTCGGTCACCAGACACCGAAGGTAACTAGCCACCTATACGGGGGCAGGGAGAACCCCGGCATCCTCCGGAATGGAGATGATGATCGATCGCTTCTAGTCAGGATCCACACTCGAAGCTAGGAACCAGTTGATTAGTTTCGGGCTTGAGGAAGGCCCGCTTGTTCCCGAAGATGGACTCTTCCTCGGCGCTCTAAGTCATCCAATCCGGTGACGTCCTCTGTGGAGGTAGAATCCACGCCATCAAAAAAGCCGCAGAAGGGGTCGTCCGCTCCGTGGCCCCCCTTGTTGGGACGTTCTTTCACCGTCTAAGCCTCGTTATACATGGACTCAGTGAACGACGACGACTCGGTGATGTCTATCACACCGAGTGCATCCTTCGGGGCATTGGCCACATCTCGGGACGCCTCGGCCACGGCCTCCTCGTCGGCCTCCCTATCTTGAGGCAAATTAGCCTCGCCTCTCTCTGCTTCAGAGGCCCCTTGAACCTCGAGCTGCGACGGCTCGCGGGCCACCAGATCAAATGCTTCTCCTTCTTCTTCGGACTCATCCCTCAGTCGGTAGAGTGAGTTCGAATATGTTGCTCGGGCGCTGGTGCTTTCTTTGGATTTGCACACTAGCTTTCTCCTTGGTTTCTTCTTTTCCGAGTTCGGAGCCCTTTTCCTTTTCTTCTCATCACCCTGTCTCGGAGCAGGGGACTCGGCGGGGAAGTTCTTGCCACCGGATGGAGGCCTCAGTGTGACGCCCTTGGATAAACCTACAAAAGGAAATGAAACAAGTGAGAACTTAACGACATGAGAGGAACCCAAATATTACTTACTCGGGAAAGGAATCTCACCATGAGAACGGGCCTCCCACCGGCCCTTTGAAAGTTCGCGCCATGAGCGCTCAGATATGGCCTTTGTAACGCGATGCCCTCGACCCACTCCTTGAGTCGAGGGACTGTATTCGGGACCCGAGCGACAGCTGCACCACCATAAAACACTGATAAGAAGGAAGGAAAAAAAGTAAAATAAAATTTTGTAAACGAAATTTTACTTCTGTGATATATTCCACTTCTCGGGGAATGACATGCGATCAGCTGGCATCAAGTCTGAAGTCCTCACTCGGAAAAAATGGCCTAGACAGCCTCGATCCCGATCTTCATCAGTACCCGAGAACAGGGCTTTACTAGACCGATGCACGATATTGATCAGTCCCCCCTCCCCCTCGATTCGGGGACTGTATCGGCATATGAGGTGGTCGATGGTGAACGAGCATCCATCGCTCTTGCTCACGAAGAACCGAAGAAGGATTACGATCCTTCAGAATGTAGGGTGAATTTGACCGAGGCATACCTTGTATCTTTTGCAGAAGTCGATGATGGCCGGATCCAGTGGGCCCAGTGTAAAGGGATAAGTGTAAATACTTAAGTATCCCTCGATTGGTGGTGATATCTTCGTCGGGTCGGGGAACCACCACGTGCTTTTCAACCCAATCACAATCTTTTTTGACCGTAGGGAGGACCTCTTCAGTGATCGAGCATATGTATCTCGAGACCTCCCCACACCGGCCTTGTACTAGGGAAGGTTTTTTAACCTTGAAATCGGCGGTTACCGAGAATCCACGATGGACGAACATTTTCAATGGGGGTTTCGGTACTGGTTCCTCGATAGCAGTACGCTAAATAACCTCCTCGGTAGCTGACCGTGAGGGAGAAGGAGTTTCTTTTTTAGGAACGATTTTTGAAGTTTGAAAATGGAGGGAAAACGAGGAAAAAGAGGAAGTTAAAGAAGTACACTTTAATGGTTTGGGATGAAGACGAACAAAAGTTCTTATAAAAGATCTCAAATAACCGGGATATAAGTGCCAACAAGTATTAAGATTTCTAAGTACGAGGACAGAAGGTTTGAATGTAAAGTTTGAATGAACAAAAGATGGGGTATTTATAGTTTTTCAGCGACAATTTGCATCCAAGAGTGACCGACCGGCAACTGACAAGCATTTAATGCCATTATGACTTGACTGACGAGACGTTTAGTTTATTTTATCGTTTTTTCGCTTCTCGCCGTCTACTCTCCGAAAAATGAGGGGACTATCTGTATACGGTCGAAGTCGAGCTCACCTACGACATGGTAGGTTAGGCTCGGAACATGGCAATAAAGGACTGAAGATCTAACACAAGTCCCGCCGGATTAGAACTCGGGGTCAGAACGCATGCCTTCAAGAATATCGAGGTCGTGATCCCGGAATCGATCCTGGCCCCAAACGAGCTCGAAGCAACATTGTTAGCATAGCCAACAGAAGACCGAAATATCCGTGATCGGTCGAATATTACAGTGAGAATCTCAGGACTTATCAATAAGGAAATGACAATCAGCAAATCAAGAGAATTTTTACCTTTTATAGAATTGTACCTTAAGTAGGATTCCTCTACTATATAAAGGAGAAGGGGTCTGACAATTTATTTAACAAATGGTAACACACATTTCAAAGCAATACATTATTATTTCTCTTTAAGCTCTTATTCTTTTATATCTTGACACCGATCGAAGTGCATCTGGTACGAGGGTGATTAATCTTCCAAGACCGAGATTGTTCAATTAATGTGGTTTGAATTTACTTTATCATTGTTTATTTCAATTGCAACTTAATTTATCATTTTGTGTCAAGTTAATCTACGTACCCTTAAAACCACTTATAAATTCAATTGTTTATCCAATTTTGAGGGTTTGACAATTTATTTAACAAATGGTAACATGCATTTCAAAGCAATACATTATTATTTCTCTCCTTAAGCTCTTATTTTCTATATCTTGACACCGATCGAAGTGCATCCGGTTCGAGAGTGATTAACCTTCCAAGACCGAGACTGTTCAATTAATGTGGTTTGAATTTACTTTATCATTGTTTATTTCAATTGCAACTTAATTTATCATTTTGCATCAAGTTAATCCACGTACCCTTAAAACCACTTATAAATTCAATTGTTATCCAATTTTGAGGGTAAACAAATTTATCTTTATACAATGATTTATAGCCACACAAAATATATGTATCTCATTTTACATCACAAATTTAAAAAAATTCGCTTTTTTTTAAATTCCGTATCTAATAAATGAATTCACGTAGATTGAAACGGAGGGAGTAATAAATTAGAATTGCCGGAATAATTATATTGTTATAGACTTAAGATGTATTTCGTTCATTAACAAATTAAGGATTTCTACAGATACAAGCTGAAAGTTGAGTGGTTTTCAGAGAGAAAATCAATAGCAACCGAATTGAACAAAGAATGAAAATCAGAGTATTCGTGCAGCAATAAATTCAGTCACTTTACAACTTTCATTACAATGCTCGTCCTTCTTTCTCCACCATAAGTCACATTATTCACCTCCACCAACTTTGACTTTGTGAACAATTTCACCACCTCCTCCACCTCTTCACCACCACACTCTTCCACAGCCACTACACACGCGCCGCCACCTCTCACCGTTCTCTCCATTTCCCCCACGAATCGGGCCGGAAACAAGGCCCGTTCCAGAAACGGCCCAAACCCAAAATCAAACACGTCATCAAAAAACGGCAGACTGTGTGGATCCGCACGGCCCACAAGCGGGGGCGATTCCACAAGCTCGACACCGGTGACATCATTAACACCTATCTTATTCAAGGCCATAACGGAATGACCCGCTCCGGCTGAGACGACTAAAACCCGGGAATTGTTGGAGAAGAGATTTTGGGCATGGAGGGATTGGAATTGGATTGTGAAGGATTGGACTGTTTGGATCCAGGCTTTGGTGGACCATATACGGCGATTGTGTTTATTTACAGTGGTGAAAGCCCGGTGGGTTAAATTGCAGGTGGATTTGGGGAATTTTTGGTTTGGTTTTGAAGGATTTGGGAGTTGATGGGGATTATTGATGCAGGTTTTGGGATCTTGAAGGTAAAGGAGGATAAGTGTTAGTGTGGCAATTGTGATGGAGGTAAAGGATAGCTTGTTGACGAAGCTAACGGTGTGTTTCTCCATTGCATCTCTTCATGCTTCTTATTTCAGCTCCTCTCATTTCATGTCCATCACCGGCTTACTTTTCCTTGGCTCATTCTCAAAGTGGTCCCACTACAAAAACAACATACTCATTACTATTTGAGAGTATTTTCTTTTTCCTTCTTAATTCTGATTTTCTTAGTTGTAAATTACTCCCTCCGGTTCAAAAATAGTGTTCACTAAAGTGTGTTTGGTATGACGGAATGTTTTTAAATTTTTAATGTTTGGTTGGATTAAATGTTTTGAAAAATATTTTTTCGTGAACTCATTCTTTTCTTATCAAGAGAAGAAAAAAATATTTTTCAAAACTCTTTTCAAACCTTCCTCCCATTGCCCATCCCACCCTCGTCCCACATCTATCCACCCTACTCTAAATAGAAATATTATTAGAGATTTATAGACAAATAGTCGGCGATATTTATTATTTATTTTTCTAGCCATATACATATATTATACACAATTATACATTTATTATACCTTTATCGGTTATTTTTGGCTCAAGTGATTGGGTGGGCGACTACTTGGGTTAATTCTTCATATTATTATACTTTCTTTTCATGTTATAGATAGAGTATTTTTTTTTATTTCAACAAATGAGTATTTTTCTAAAGTTTTTTCTTTCGTTTTAACAAAAAAGTTACTTTCTTTTCATTTCATTACAACAACAACAAATTCAGTATGATCCTAACAGGTGAAGTCTGAGGAGGGTAGTCTGTACGCAGACCTTTTCATTTAATTATGTCGAAAAAAAAGTTTCTTTCATTTCAACAAAATAATGTAGTAAAAAATATTTTCTTTTATTCCAACAAAATAGTGTAGTAAAAAGTATTTTCTTTTCATGATGTAGAAAAATATTTTCTTTCATTTCAAACAAGTAGTGTAGTAAAAAGTATATTCTTTTATTTCAACAAAAAAAGTATTTTCTTTTCATGATGTAGAAAATTATTTTCTTTTATTTCAACAAAATGAGTATTTTCTTTTCATGATGTAGAAAAAATATTTTATTTCATTTCAACAAAATGAGTACTTTATTTTCATGTTGTAGAAATAGTACTTTCTTTTTTAACCAAAAAAAAGTATTTCTTTAGTTATGGAGCACAAAATTCAATGTTGTTTTTGCGTAAAAAAAGTAAAGCAACACATTAGTTCCTTTTGTGTTTGGATGAATTTTTAGAAGAATAATTAAATTCTTCAAGAAAACAGAGTCATAAAAATATTGGGTATTTAAGAGAGAGGGGAGGGGGGTAGAAGGTAGAAGAGAGCACATAAAACATAGGGACTTTGGGGGGGGGGGGGGGGNGGAGGAGGGGGGTATCATAAAAATTATTTTCCTAAAAAATATTTCTACTCTCTAATCAAACATTAAAATTTATTTTCCGAAAAAAGGTTTCACTCACCAACCAAACAAGGGAAAATAAGTGATAAAATCACTCATTTTTCATGAAAATATTTTCTAGAAAAACATTTTCCTTCGTACCAAACACACTCTTAACCTTTCTTTAGTTCAAAATAAATATTCACTTATCAAATTAAGAAAAAATTAATTTTATTCTTTCAGAATTGCCCTTATTTAAATATCCCTAAAAATCTTCATACTAGTTAATGTTAAGTGATCACGTTTCAACGTGTCAAAATTAATAATATAGAAATTTTAATTTGGGGTAGTTTAGTTAAATTATCAATTTATTTTCAAAATTAGTATTTTCTTAAGGGGGTGCAAATGACTAAGTGAACGCTTAAATTTTCTTAAGCGGCATGCAAATGACTAAGTGAACGTTTATTTTGAACCGGAGGAAAAATTAATTAATGTGAATATCCACTACTCCTACTACTTTCATCCATGATGTAAATAATCTCTCATTACTCCTCACTGTTACGGTTGGATGAAATTTTTAGAGGAATAATTAAATTCTTAAAGAAAACAGAGTCATGAAAATATTGGGTATTTAAGGGAGAGGGGTAAAGGAGAGCACATAAAATATAGGGACTTGGGGGAAGAGGAGGGGGGGGGGGGGGGGNAATTTATTCTCCGAAAAAAGATTTCATTCACCAACCAAATAAGGAAAAATAAGTGATAATTTTTCATGAAAATATTTTCCTTCATACCAAACACACTCTTAAATTTTCTTTTCAGTTCAAAATACATATTCACTTATCAAATTAAGAAAAAATTAATTTTATTTTTTCAAAATAACCCTTTTTTATGTGTCCCTAAGAGTCTTCATACTAGTTAATGTTAAGTGATCAAGTTTCAACGTGTCAAAATTAATAAATAGAAATTTTAATTTGGGGTAGTTTAGTCAAATTATCAATTTTTTCGGAGTTAGTATTTTCTTAAGGGGGTGCAAATGACTAAGTGAGCACTTAAATTTTCTTAAGCGGCATGCAAATGACTAAGTGGACGTTTATTTTGAACCGAAGAGCGTACTAGTTAATGTGGATATCCACTACTCCCACTACTTTCATCCACGATGTAAATAATTTTTTATTACCCCTCACTATTATGATTGGATGAATTTTTAGAAGAATAATTAAATTCTTAAAGAAAACAGAGTCCTGAAAATGTTGGGTATTTAAAGGGGGGGAGGGGTAAAGGAGGGCACATAAAACATAGGGACTTGGGGGAAGAGGG
>MDKI01253939.1:0-27477 GCA_005239505.1 Nicotiana paniculata
ACCCGGACATGGCATAATAGTAGCTACGCACGGACTCCCGTCACTTCGTGTGTACGTAGCCCCTGCAGATAGTAGCATATATTTAATTAGTTCACCTAGGGGGATAATTCCCCCTCACAAAGTTAGAAAGGAGACGTACCTCGCTCCGAAATTCCATAACCGGCTTCCAAGCCCTTCCGACGACTCCAATGGATGCACAACGCCCCAAAACTAACAAATAACGGGCAAAGCAATGAAAATTCACTCTAATACTCGTAAAAAATTCAAATTATATAATTTCCCAACTCAGCTCAGTGAATTGACCAAAATGCCCTCGGGCCCACCTGCCTGGAATCCAAAATTTCTCGAAGATAAACTCTACCCATAGCCCTACTAGCTCAAATATACAATTTACTCTAAATCCCATGCTCAAATTCGTGGTAGAAATCCAAAATACAAATTTTTAGGTCTTTCCTCCAAAATTCCAATTTTCCACAATTTTTCATGTTCAATCCATGCATAAACCTTGTATTTAACTTGGACTGAGAAGGAATCACTTACATGATGATGCTTGATGAAAATCACCCTTTGAAATTCTCCAAAATCGCCCTAACCAAGTGAAAGAATTGATGAAATGGTCCCCGTTTAAAATAGAACACTGCCCAGACAATCCTTCTGTGCGATCGCATACCATCAGTCGCGATCGCACAAGCCATGTTCGGCAGCCTCCAAGCACACCCTGTGCGATCGCATAGTAGACACTGCGGTCGCACAAGCCAATCCTGCAGCCTCTATTTTCCTTCTGTGCGGTTGCACACCTACAAGTGCGATCGCACAAGCCAAACTTCCATCCCTCAAATTTCTTCTCTACGATCGCACAACTAAGGCTGCGATCGCACTGAACCCCCAAAACAAGCAACAACCAAACACTTGGAAATAACCCGGAACCACCCCGAAACACAGCCGAGGCCCTCGGGACCTCGTCCAATCTCGCGACTCAGTCCCATAATCTCACACAGACTTGCTCGAGGCTTGGAATCACATCAAACAACACTGAAATCACTAATCGCACTAAAATTCAACTTTATGAACTTTGAAATTTCAAACTTCCACATCCGATGCCGAAATCTATCAAATCACGTCAGATTGACCCCAAATTTTTTACGCAAGTCATATTCGACATTACGGACCTGATCCAACTTCCGGAATCACATTCCGGCCCTAATATCAAATTTTTCACTTCCAGTCGGATTCCCCAAAAACCTTCAAATTTTTATCTTTAGCCAAATGACTTCAAAATGACCTACGGACATCCGAATTCACTTCCGATCGTGATCCTAAATACAAAATCACCATACGAAGCTATTCCCAGACTCGGAATCCCAAACGGACATCTATAACACTGAAATTCCTTACAGTCCAAACTTAGGAAATTTCTTCAAAATGCTGACTTCCACAAGACACACAAAACGCTCCCGAGTTATCCAAAACCCGATCCATACATACGCCCATGTCTGAAATCATCATACGAATATGTAGTAACCTTCAAATCCTGATTCGGAGGTCGTTTACGCATAATTCCAATCTTAGTCAATTTCTCCAACTTAGCCTTCTAAAATAAGAATTTTCTTTCCAATTAACTCTAAACTTCCCGATGTTCAATTCCGACCACACCTACAAGTCGTAATAACTGAAAATGGAGCTTCTCATGTCTTCAAACTGATGAACGACGCGTTAGAGCTCAAAACGACCGGTCGGTTCGTTACATTCTCCCCCATTTAAACAGACGTTCGTCCTCGAACGTGCTAAGAATTGCACTGGAGTTATCTGAGATCACTAATTAACACCTCGTGCACCTGCCCGTGCTACCACAACCCAGTTGAGTACATTAGCTTGATCAAATCTTAAGATTTCTTCTTTTATCCACATAATAAGCTCAGAATCCAGTTCCAGCACCTGAAATTTCTATGCCAGACCTAGTTCCAATATATTAACACTGTATCAACTACCACACGATATACCAGAACATGAATACATACCCTTGCTGAATTAGCACCATGCACTGCATAATTCATCATCTGACCACAATGACACTCCCTGAACCTTAATAGCCAAAATTCCATGAATCTGATGCTCCGAATGAACCTCATGATATATATACATCCTTCTATAATGCTGGAGATACCACCACAACGGAGGAGATGTGTAGAAATTCATAACCAACTGTAGAGTTAACAAATCATTGAATATCTCCTCTTTACTAGAACCATCACCTCATTACAAACCAATAAGGGTAACTGTCCTTTAATGTATTTCACATAATCTTATCGCACTAGATCCCTGATCCAAAAATCTCGTCTCACCCAGAATGAACTGTTCAAACAACCAATCACTCCAGACATGACCAACAGTCTCACATGACTCCACAACGCGCCTATAGGCCACAACTCGAACATGATACGTAAGAAATGACTCAGGAACGGACTACTCAACTCACGCAACTAATATGCACTTTCCTTAGAAAATAGGAAGTAAAACACAAGAAAAATAAATATAGGAACCTTACTCATCATCCCATTGTTGCGGCGCGCAACCCGATCCAAATAACATACCCGTGGCAACGTGCCACCCGATCCACACATAAAATTTACATAAGGAGATATACACGGAGCTGAATTGCTCACTATCACAAAATACTGAATATCGACCATAAGCACGCTAAGTGCATAATACCATCATGGGAAGACTGATAAAGCCATATGCTACCAAACTCAAGAACAACTGAGGTGTGGCATATATATACTCTGGATCTCAAGAGTTATCTCGCTCATATAACATCACCACTACGCGGGACTTAACACATAAGAAATTATCAAGCCGTTTCACAACTCACACGGCACAATCATAATATCACATGAATTTGACGAAGATGGAACAACACCTGATATTCCAACACCACTCCTTGAGGAGCGCCATACTGAAATGAAAACATCTGACTCACATGGAGCCCATAATCTTGTTTAAATCCATTCACACACTTCAAGCCGATTCTGCTCGCACTGAACTAGGCTGATAGCATTATCTGGGTCCAAAGTAACCTACTTCCTCTCATAACACGCAGGAAAAACCATCATAGTCGGGAAAACACCCCACAATCCACAATCAGCTGGACCAAATGCCTTCCTGGCATAAAGTTTCAAATAAGCAATATTGCACTTCCTTATACTTTATCTAAATCTTCAACCAATCAGGTGACTACATGTCACACTTATACAATCTTCCCGCGGTCATGCTTCCACGACCTTCCACACAAGGCAATAAGTCTGCACATCCATACCACCGACCACACTAATGTTGTAAAGCAAATCAAGAATCCCATAACCAGGATACAAAGCCTCCTTCATCAAACACCGATCTCAGATGATGCTGAAGTCATCACCTGCTTACCTTAACATTCAAATCCCTTTTTCCCTTACTCACCCGAGCTTATGACATCTTTGTCAACACCGAACTTAAATCTTGATCCTTTCTTTTAATTCCATGCTGCTTACTACACCTGATATGCCAATATGAAATAGCGCTAGAATTCCGTCATAAATCCTGAATCACTAATAGGGGAAACACCTCATCATATAGAAACCTCTTACTTACCTCAATTCAAGAGAACAATAGCAACACTCAAGTGAATTCTCACAATCACCCAACATGCAAATCCTTAAGTAGTGGTCTGAACCACCATAAACCTTCCGGGATCCGCCTACACCTAACAGGCCATAGCACTCGAATTCTCCCTCATGAAATCTATTATGACGGCCGACAAGCCCCGCACATACCGGCCCAAACCACATGCATAATTTAATTACACTAACGAAACTGATCACTGACGTACATGTGCCATTTCAACCATGGCTAATCCATCTATCTTCTTTTAATCATCTTTAATTGCCCCAGTAATAATAGTGACTTCCTTCAACTCATAGCAACTCAACCCTCACTCATCCCGAGTGACCTTGATTCATGAGACCATGCTGCCTAAATCCTACAACCCGTCTCATACCCTCCTGATAATCTTCCTACAACCCAGAGTTTATTTCTCTCACTCCTCCAATACTATCCTACACGCTGAAAATAACATAGAACACTCCAATTATTTTCCCTTTCTCAGGAATTATACTGCAAAAGCTCGACTCTTAATCATACCGCTGCCTGAAACCCTTAAATGTCATCTTAACATTCGAATTTATTAGGACCACTATTGAGAGTCACCCACTCTGACTGGCACCGAATACAATCAACTCCAAGGATCTTCTAGCACATGAACATCCTTTCAATGATATACATGACTGAGTCACTACCCTTACAACTCGCCTATGCCTTAAGCATAAATTCTGAATCTTTCAAAGCCTAACACTAGTCCAGCAGTGCCAACTTTTGCACACATTCATCAAATCCCACGCACGATCACCATTTTAATCCTTTAACTTAGCTGTAATAACTTTCCAACATGCCGACAATCCACAACCCTATGATAACACAATCATGCAACCCAACTGCAGGTGGTGGGACTCCCCCACTTAGCCCGAAGCTACTCCTTGCACCACTCTAGACCCTGCTGAAATCCTTTCTGCTTTGTTAACATGTTTTTGCCTAACCAATCTGTCCAATTCTTCCGAATTCCCCTGTCCGCATTATCTAAATACTCAAATTCTCTAGCATCATTCACACATTATGCCTCCTACCAAATAGCCACTAGAATCCCTCACAGAAACTTGACAACCACACAACCGCTAACCTACTCACAGGAGATAACCCATATGTGGAAATCACCAACTGACACCTTCCAATGACGATGTACTGCACACTCTCTACAATATCAATACCCTATACTGCACCCTTCTTCCTCTACCAACTTTACTAGTCCATCTGCTCTTCATGGACGTCTATTAAATGCGCTACAACATCTTCAAATTCACATCCACATTGCGTCCTTCTTCATTCCTAACAACTCCTCCCTGTTGTATCCAACCTTTCGCCGAAATAACCCATATTTCAACTTAAGCTCGTAGACCCAATCGCCATCCACTAAAACTCTCAAACTTTCCCTCAAGATAGGCAGCTGTCTTACCACTGAACTCCTGTGCTACGCTGGCACTCTCCCACTTGTTAATCTCATTCCTTTAAAAAACTACCTGACTTTTGTTCCTTACACCTGGTCTTTTAGAAATTTAGCCACTGCCTGACACTTCTCACATGTCTTCTTTTGTCGTATGCTGTCCAATTCAATATCATTCTCTGCAGCTCTTACACCAGTAGATCACCACGACTTCAAACTCTCCGAGGATCATCTTTCTCAAGCTGCCTTCATTAGAAATAATTATTCAGTCCTGAACCACCACACACCACAATCTCTAACAACCTCTTCTTTAATACTACTTAACAACACTCTGACCCAATTAAACTGAAGAAACCATAGCACCGACAAACTTAACACATTCCATTCGATCAATGATGACGATTTCACATCACAGGTGAATATCCCACCTTACTTGAAAACACCAAGTCTTACTGCTTTATCAATCCAAAACCTGACCATTTATAGTCCAAATGCCTTTCCTCTGCTGGAAATAAAATGATGCAATCTTGAAAACACGCCCTGAGAAGACCTCACTTCAAGCCATTCATCACCCCCAACATATGGGCAAGCATTCTATCATCATATCGACATCGCACGATAAACAATCGTAAACATCATCACAACCTGAGCATAACCTCAAGGATCTCAGAAACACAACTACTGAGCTGAAACAACATATTATCCTTCTGCAGGGCCATAACAACAGCCCCAACCAATTACACATGGAAAACATCTCGCATCATATCCGTAGCACCATTTCAATTCCTCAAATTCCCGATCCATAGCAAGCGCTTCGCAACGCGTAAGATTGAGTAGGAATAAGCATATGCATAAGCCTTAAAGGAATCAAATTGCATGATGAGGAATCAAGAAGGGAAGTATTCCTAACAGCCCTGTAGCCTCTCGAAGATAAGTACAAAAATCTATATACTGATCCGCAGGACTCTACTACACTTGCTCATGACTCGTGAGACCTAAGGGAACCAAGTGCTCTGATACCATGTTGTCACGACCCAAAATCTATTAAGGTCGTGATGGCGCTGGACACTATCGCCAGGCAAGCCAATCATTAATTAGTTGAAATAAATTCTTGTTTTAACAGTTTTGAAATCATTACCTTTAACTTATTACGTAATAACTAAAAAAAATCCGTTAAGTAAATACGATAGTTTAATACTCTTTTGTTATAAAATACATCCCATACACATCTCAGAACCCGGTGTTACAAGTGCATGAGCAAATTCTAAGAATTTCACAAATACTACAAAGCTTGTTTGAAATACAAATTGGACAAGGAATTTAAAATAAAAATAAATACAATATGAGGGAGACTCTGTCAGCTGCGGATCGCCTCCGGATGATGCAGATCGCCTAATTCTCCAAACCAGCCACATCGCTATGAAAGTACCTATGCAATAAAAATGCACAGCAAGTGTAGCATGAGTACGAAAACAACGTGTACTCAGTAAGTATCCCGCCTAACCTCACAGAGGTAGGGACGAAATGTCGATTTGATACTTGCTAGAGTTCAATTTAGTATAATCAAGTGAGACACTAAGCATGAATGTCATAAGCAATTTATTAAAATCAGGAATAAATAATATCAACCCTTCCACATTTAACACTTTAAATCTTCGTCATTTCAATAACGAATAATCAAATATGGATGATTTAATCAAATAATAAATAATCAACGGGAACGAATAACTTCTTCAAAAAATTTTTATAACTTTAAATCTCTGTCATTTCGGTCGACAACTTAAAATTTCCAGGCTAGTAATCAAGTAAAATCACAGTAAATACACAGTAAATATCATACGCAAGCAATGCCGACGGTCGAACGGTGTGGTCCAACAATAATAAACTGTGCACTGCCGATGGTCGAACGGCTCGAACCATAGATGCATCTATCTGCCCCGCTCGCGAATCGATCATGCGACGCGGTTATACATAAATACAGGGTTATCCTGCTCACGAATCATACATGCGACTCAGGCATCCACAGATACACATATTCACAAAATAAGTTCACATTTTTATCAAGAAAGCAGTTACTCAGGAAAATGATAAAATTATTCTTAAAGGAACACGAAAAATAGCATTTAAATATTTGTTTTGAAACTCATTTTCCAAGTTTAATAATATTTAATAATATAACCTTATCAGGAATACAATTATCCACGGAGGAATCAATTCTCTTTCTAAATGATTAAGAAAGGTACACTCTAGTCTTCTTAGGAAATAAATTACCGATTCAATAGCATTAACAGTCTAATATTATTGGCAGGATCACATGTACAACACGTAAGGCATGCTAGTGGGTCCTAGACTACCCGGACATGGCATAATAGTAGCTACGCACGGAATCGCGTCACCTCGTGCGTACGTATCCCCCATAGATAGTAGCACATATTTAATTAGTTCACCTAGGGGGACAATTCCCCCTCACAAAGTTAGAAAGGAGACTTACCTCGCTTCGAAATTCCATAACCGGCTTCCAAGCCCTTCTGACAACTCCAATGGATGCACAATGCCCCAAAACTACCAAATAACGGGCAATTCAATGAAAATTCAGTCTTATACTCCTAACAAATTCAAATTATATAACTTCCCAACTTTGCTCAGTGAATTGACCAAAATGCCTGCGGGCTCACGTGCCCGGAATCTGAAATTTTTCGAAGATAAACTCTATCCATAGCCCTATTAGCTCAAATATACAATTTACTCTAAATCCCATGCTCAAATTCGTGGTAGAAATCAAAAATACAAATTTTTAGGTCTTTCCTCCAAAATCCCAATTTTCCACAATTTTTCATGTTCAATCCATGCATAAACCTTGTATTTAACTTGGAATGAGAATGAATCACTTACGTGATGATGCTTGATGAAAATCACCCTTTGAAATTCTCCAAAATCGCCCTAACCAAGTGAAAGAATTGATGAAATGGCCAAAATCCCGTTTAAAATAGAACACTTCCCAGACAAACCTTCTGTGCGATCGCACACCCTCAGCCGCGATCGCACAAGCCAAGTTCAGCAGCCTCCAAGCACACCCTGTGTGATTGCACAGTAGACACTGCGGTCGCACACGCCAATCCTGCAGCCTCACTTTTCCTTCTGTGCGGTTGCACACCTACAAGTGCGATCGCACAAGCCAAACTTCCAGCCCTCAAATTTCTTCTCCGCGATCGCACAACTAAGGTTGCGATCACACTGAACCCTCAAAAACCAGAAAATAGCAGCAACCAAACACTTGGAAATAACCCGGAACCACCCTGAAAGACACCCGGGACCCCCGGGACCCCGTCCAATCACACGACTCAGTCCCATAATGTAAAGACCCGAATGATCGTTTTGAGCTCTAGCGCGTCGTTCAGCGGTTTAAGGCCATGAGCAGATTCGTTTCAGGTATTATGACCTGTGAACGTGGTCAGAATTGAATTTCGGGTAGTTTAGAGTTGATTTGGAAAGAAAATTCTCATTTTAGAAGCCTTAAGTTGGAAGAATCAACTAAAATCAGAATTTAGAGTAAACGACCTCAGAATCAGGATTTGAAGGTTCTAGCAGGTTCGTATGATGATTTCGGACTTGGGCTTATGTTCAGATCGGGTTTTGGATAATCCGGGAGCGTTTCGGCGTATAATATGGAAGTCAGCATTTTTGAAGGAATTTCCTAAGTTTGGCTTCAAGCACATTTCAGTGGTGTTGATGTCCATTTGGGATTCCGAGTATGGGAGTAACTTCGTGTGGTGATTCTGGAGTTAGGAGCGCGATCGGAAGTGAATTTGGATGTCCGTAGGTTATTTTGAAGTCTTTTGTCTAAAGATAGAAATTTGAAGCTTTTTGAGAAATCCGACCGGAAGTGGAAATTTTGATATCAAGGGCGCAATGCGATTCCGGAAGTTGGAGCAGGTCAAAATTGTTGAATATGACTTCTGCAAAAAATTTGAGGTCAATCAGACGTGATTTGATAGGTTTCGGCATCAAATGTCGAAGTTGGAAATTTCTAAGTTCATAAAGTTGGGATTAGGTGTGATTCATGGTCTCGATGTTGTTTGATGTGATTTGAGGCCTCGAGCAAGTCTGCATTATGTTTTGGATCAGGTTGGTATAATTGTACGGGGTCCCGAGGGGCCTCGGCTAGATTCCGGGTGGTTATCGGATCAAGTTGAAAGTTTGAAGAAGGCTGGAATTGCTATCATCTGGTGTGACCGCACCTGCGAGGATTTGGCCGCAGGTGCGAGAATGGGTTAGCTTGGCTGGGATCGCAGGTGCGATGGAATTTCTGAACCTGCAAAGGCGCATATGCGGTCAATGGGTTGCAGGTGTGGATCCGGTTGGAGGAGAAGGACGCCACAGGTGCGGGCTCTTGGGCGCACCTGCGGAAGCGCAGGTGCGATGAATGGATCGCAGGTGAAAAATCGGCCTGGGCAGAATGTTTTAAAACAAGGATTCTTGGTTCATTTTCTTCATTTCTTCTATGGCTTAGGCGATCTTAGGAGGCTTCAAAGAGAGGATTTCTTCATGCAATGTCAAGGTAAGTAACTTCTTCATGCTTCTAAGTTAAATACAAGATTATATTCATATATTAGGCATGGAAACTGGTAGGAAATTGGGGAATCTTAAAGAAACCTAGAAATGGAAATTTGTATTTTCAGCCACGAATTTGAGCATGGAATGTAGATTAAATTGTATATTTGAACTAGTGGAGCTATGGGTAGATTTTATCTTCAAGAGATTTCGGATTTCGGGCACATGGGCCCGAGGGAATTTTGGTCATTTCACTAAGCAGGGTTGGAAAATTATATAATTTGAAATTTGTTGCAATGTTAGAGTATATTTTCATTGGGTTGTCGTTGTTTGGATAGTTTTGGGGCGTTGTGCGTCCGTTTAGAGTCATCAGAAGGGCTTGGAGGACGGTTATGGAATCTCGGACCGAGTTAAGTCTCCTTTCTAACTTTGCGAGGAGGAATTGTCCTCCAAGGTGAATTAATTAAGTATATGCTATTATCTTCGGGGGGCTACGTACGCACGAGGTGACGGGAGCCCGTACGTAGCTACTATTATGCAATGTCCGGGTAGTCTGGGACCCACTAGAATGCCTTATGTGTTGTACCTGTGATCCTGTCTGTAATATTAAACTGCTAATATAATTGAAATCGTAATTGAATATCTGAAGAAGACTAGAGTTTATTTTCTTAATCATCTAAAAAGAGAATTGATTCCTCTGTGGATAATTGTACACCTGGTAGGGTTATATTATGGAATATCATTAAACTTGGCAAATGAGTTTCAAAACAAAGATTTAAAAGCTATATTTCATGTTCCTTTAAGAAGAATTTTACCGCATTCCTGAGAAAAACTGCTTTCTTGATAAAATAGGGATTTAATATGTGGATATGTGTACATATGAGCACCTGAGTCGCAGGTATGATTCACGAGCAGGCTAGCCTTATTATTTATGTGTATAACCGCGTCGCATGATCGATTCGCGAGCGGGGAAGATAATGCCTCTATGGTTCGAGCCGTTCGATCCTCGGCAGTGCACAATTTATTATTGTTGGTCCGCACCGTTCTACCCTCGGCATTGCTTGTGCATGATATTTACTGCGTAGTTGCTATGATTTTTGCCTGATTGCTGGCCTGAGATTTTAAGTTGTCAATTGAAATGACAGAAATTTAAATTTATTAAAAGATTTTGGAAGAAGTTGGTCCTTCCGTTGATTAATTGTTATTTGATTAAATCACCCATGTTGAGCAATTGTTATTAATATGACGGAGATATAAAGTGTTAAATGAGAACGGAGTTGATAATGTTATCCCTATTTTTGAATAAATTTCCTAGGATAATCATGCTTAATGTCGCACTTAAAAATTCTAAATTGACCTTTAGCAAGTGTCTAATTTGACCTCTCGTCACTACCTCTCTGAGGTTAGGCGGGCGACTTACGGAGTACACGTTATTTTTGTACTCATGCTACACTTGTTGTGCATTTTATTGCACAGGTACTTTCATAGCAATGTGGAGGATTCGGACACTTAGGCGAGTTGCATCATCCAGAGGCGATCCGCAGCTGACAGAGTCTCCCTCGTTCTGTATTTGTTTTCATTTTTAAATTTCCCAGTCAAATTTGTATTTCGGACAGGATTAGTGATGATTGTATACATTCTTAGAAATAGCTCATGTACTTGTGACACCGGGTTTTGGGATGTGTTGGAATATATTTGGTAACGTGTAATATTTAAACTATTGTTTTACTTAACAGATTTTTATTTAGTTAGTATGTAATAAATTGCAAGGAAATGTTTTTCATAAATGTTTAAACCGAAAATTATTTCGATTAAAAACGGTTGGCTTGACTGACAATGATGTATGGCGCCATCACGACCTTATGGATTTTTGGTCGTGACACATAACCTCACACGGACTTGCTCGAGGCTTCAAATCATATCAAACAACACCAAAATCACGAATCGACTAAAATTCAACTTTATGAACTTTGACATTTCAAACTTCCACATCCGATGCCGAAACCTATCAAATCACGTCCGATTGATCCCAAATTTTGCACACAAGTCATATTCGACATTACGGCCATGCTCCAACTTCCAGAATCGCATTCCGACCCCGATATCAAAATTTCCACTTTCGATCGGATTCCCCAAAAACTTTCAAATTTTTATCTTTAGCCAATTGACTTCAAAATGACCTACGGACATCCAAATTCACTTATGATTGCGCTCCCAACTCCAGAATCACCATACGAAGCTATTCGCAGACTCGGAATCCCAAACGGACATCAATAACACTGAAATGCCTTACAGCCCAAACTTAGAAAATTTCTTCAAAATGCTGACTTCCACAATACACACTGAAATGCTCTCGGGTTATCCAAAACTCGATATTAACATACGCCCAAGTCCAAAATCATCATACGAACCTGCAGGAACCTTCAAATCCTGATTCGGAGGTCATTTACTCAAAATTCCAATCTTAGTAAATTTCTCCAACTTAAGGCTTCTGAAATGAGAATTTTCTTTCCAAATAACTCTAAACTTCTCGAAGTTCAATTCCGACCACACCTACAAGTCGTAATACCAAAAATGGAGCTGCTCATGTCTTCAAACCGCTGAACAACGTGCCAGATCTCACAACGATCGGTCGGGTCGTTACAATTTGGCAACCTAATTCTTAGTAAAATGACCATAAACTCCTCATACGATGTTCAATTTGGACGATTCTTTTTGCTATGGCTCCGTAGTTACAATACGGAATTTCAATCAAAATAGAAATTGGAGCTCATTTGCTTAATGTGGTACCATTTATGCTTGAAGAAAACGACGTCAAAATATAAGAAAAACGAGCGCAACACAACTCAAACCTATCTGAAACTCACCTGAGCCCGTCGGGACCCCATGAACATACCAACAAGTCCCATAACATAACACAGACCTACTTGAGGCCTCAAATCACGCATAACAACATCGAAACGATGAATCGCACCTCAAATCAAACTTAATGAACATTTGAACTTTCAAAAACTCGTGCCGAAACATATCAAATCAACTCGGAATGAACTCAAATTTTGCACACAAGTCCCAAATGACATAACGAAGCTATTTTAATACCCAGAACCACATTTCGAATCCGATATCATCAAAGTCATCTCTCGGTCAAACTTGTGAACTTTTCAAACCTTCGAATTTTCAACTTTCGCCAATTAGTGATGAATCCTTATAGAAATATCCAAATGAAAATCTGGGTATATGCCCGATTTCAAAATCACCATTCGAACCTAACGGAACCATAAAAACTCTGATCCGGTGCCAAATACACAAGAGTCAAACTTGGTCAACTTTTCCAACTTAAAGCTTTCTAGTTGAGAATTATTCTTCCAAATTAACTTCGGATCACCTGAAAACCAAAACTGACGATTAACACAAATCATAATACATCATATGAATCTACTCAAGACTTCAAACAGGTGAACGAAATGTAAATGCTCAAAATGATCGGTTGGGTTGTTACCACAATGTTGACAGTAAATAGCTGCTTGATTTAGAATTTGCTGTATCATTTACCAAAATAAATCTTGAGAAAATAAGGTTCATAAGTCGCATCATTTTTTTCAAATCTGGAGAAAGTCAATTTTCCTTGAAGCATTTGCATAGTTTAAAGATTAATTTGGATGACATGCATTTCTTTCGCCAATAGTGCAGTAGTGCGACCACTTGTGAAATTTAAGTTGACTGTCTTATCTCAGGAAAATCCAAATCATGCTATGGTTGGTGAATGGTCCAACGACAAAAGCAAAAAACTTCATGATTTCCTCTCTACCAAAGAATGATGATGTCATGCTATAATTGTGCGTGAATTATTAAAGATGGTTGAGTTCTAATTGTTGGCTTTTCAGGTTATTCCACGTCGTTTCATAATACTCTTGAGTTAACACTAAGATAATCCTTATCATTAACAGAATACACGCCAAAGCGAATACTTCTCTCTTTGAAGTCAAAATGATCGCAATTCTTCGGCAGAGGAGTCTCTTAAAAACATGTTAGGTAGCGTTTCAATGTGCTTTTTTATTATTTAAACTAAATAAATTATTTAAGTAAATAATAAAAAAGGATATTTTAGTAATTTGACTTTTCAAATATGGGCTTCTCGCTTTTAATATAATATATATATATATATATATATATATATATATAGAGAGAGAGAAGATAGATTTACCAAAATTTTCCTAATTTTGTTTATTATCCTCCCTAAATAAGGATTGCTTATAATTTATACAATCCAATATCAATTCCTTAAATTAGAAATTCAGTTACATCCTTTTCTTTTTTTTCTCTCCTCTCCTCGTTCCTATTCTCTGCCGCCTCTTACCATATATAAACCATTATTAGTGCCTTAAATTATGAGATTCGGTTACACCCTTTTCCTTTTTTGTCTCCTCTCCTCTTTTCAATAGTGCCTTAACTATAGTATAGCAATTCCATTAATACCGAACCATAGTAACATAAAATAGTTCAAGACTTAATTGAGAACCAAATTTTACAAAACTATTTTAGTAGCTTGAACCAGAAAGTAGCGTCAAACCAAAGTAGTAGTGACATTGACGACAGACAACACCTAAACCATACAAGTTGAATGCCAAAATATATTCAAAATCGATTCAAATTTGATACATCTACAACATCTGAATTAAAAATAAATTTTATACAACTAATTATATAGAATTTAACTTATTTACAACTTTCATACATTATTTTTACTTAGTTAAAAACAACTATAACATCATACAACTTAAATATAATTTTCATGCAAATTTTATACAAATATGCCTTTTGTATGTATTTTGCATATGATTTATATATATTTTGTATATGGTATGCTCTTCTTCTTTTCTGAAATTCCAATCAAAACTTTATCTCTTAGTACAATTTTGATACATATCATCAACTTTATGTAAACAGAAAGTATGTATAACTTGAATATAAATTTCATATAACGGTATATATTATACAACTATTTTTTAACTTTTATACAATATTCAGATTAAAAAAATTAACTACAACAAAATACAACTTAAAAATAATTTACATACAATTATAATGCAACTTTTTTTTTTGAATTATGTCGTGTGGTGGCGTGACCCTGTCATTAGCTTAGCAAAATTATGCAATCTGAGGGGACTCTACCTTTACCTCTTTAAAAAAACACAAAACTGGAGATCGAGAAAAGCCTCCGATTTTCTATCTGCAAGAAATTAGAGCAAGGAGTAGAAAAGGAATTATAATGCAACTTTAATATATCTTTTTCATCTTCAAATTTCAATCTGAAAATTCATTTAAAATTAACTCTAATCTTTATCAAACACTCTTAAAATTGAGATATAAAATCCAAAAAATATTCTCGATCGTCTGCAATAACATCCCATCAAAATAAATAATAATTTAACAAAATAGAATTCAAAATCAAAGTTCTAAAACTTTTGATGGCTGGCAGGGCAACAGATAACGATTGATTCGATGGTGATAAATAACGACATCAAATCTATTATTAAATTCTCTAAAGAAAAAAATGAATAATAGAGATCTATTATGAGAAGAAGAAGTCGGACAGAAAAAAAAATAGAAAGAGATAGATGAGAGAGGTATGTGAAAGTGGTAGATCTTTGTAATTTTATTTCCACGTTAAAGGCTACAATCAAGGATACTCATTTAAAATTTATTATTTGTATATAAGTGAAAAATTATATATCAACTTGCTTAAGTTAAAACCTAAAAAATAAAGATAAATAAGTTTCTAATGCAATATATATAGGTAAAAATCTATAGGTAAAGTAAGATTATAGATATACATAGTTTAAATAAGAAAAAAAGACATTCATATAAGGTAAAATTTGTAACGACCCGACTGGTCGTTTTGGGATCTAGCGGGTCGTTCACCAGTTTGAGACCATGAGCAGCTTCACTTCAGGTATTATGACTTGTACACATGGTCGGAATTGAACTCCGGGAGTTTTGGAGTTGATTTGCAAAGAGAATTCCCGTTTCGGAAGCTTTAAGTTGAAAGAATCGACTAAGGTTGGATATTGAGTAAACGACCTCGGAATCAGGATTTGAAGGTTCCAGCAGATTCGTATGATGATTTCAGACTTGGTAGTATGTTCGGGTCGGGTTTTGGACGATCTGGGAGCGTTTCGGCGTCTATTGTGGAAGTTGGCATTTTGGAAGAAGTTCATAAATTTGGGTTGAAGTGCATTTCAGTGTTATTGATGTCCATTTGGGATTCCGAGTCTGGAAATAGCTCTGTATGGTGATTCTCGTATTGGGAGCGCGATCAGAAGTAAATTCGGAGGTCTGTAGGTCATTTTGGAGTCATTTGGCTAAAGTTAGAAATTTTAAGGTCTTTGAGAAGTTTGACCGAAAGTAGACTTTTGATATCGGGGTCGGATTCCGATTCCAGAAGTTGAAGTTGGTTCATAATGTCAAATGTGACTTGTGTACAAAATTTGAGGTCAATTGGACATGATTTGATAGGTTTCAGCATCGAATGAAGAAGTTTGAAGTTCGAAAGTTCATCAAGTTCGGATTGGGGCGTGATTCGTGATTTTAGTGTTGTTTGATGTGATTTCAAGGATCGACTTAGTTAGTAATGTGTTTTGGAACTGGTTGGTATGATTGGACAGGTCCCCAGGTGGATTTCGGGTGGTTAACGGATCGAGTTTGGACTTGGAAGAAAGGCCGAGGGTTTCTTGTTTAACCAAAGAATTAGATCCTTTGACCAAAGCTATTTTTAGGATGAACACGGGTTTCGGATAACCAAGGCAAGACTGATTGTAAGTAATAAAGAAAAATCAATGAGATGTACGAAAAGTAAAGTGTATTTAAATAGTAGTTCGGATGATCCTTTTACAGGTTATATTTTACTCCCTTATATAGGGAATTTCCTAATATAACGTCTACCTTTTTTAGTGATTAAGCATTAATGACTAATTATGGCATTAACGTAACGTTACAATGAGTAACTGTAACTGTTGGGTGAATGTTGTGTAACGTGTGGATCACTAATTGAAGATCTCTGAATCCGTCCTTTGTTCCGCACAGATATATTTTGACCGTGTCTCTTCATCTTCTCAATTAGGTTGAGACTTCCATAGCTAATTAACCCGTGTGAGTGATTTGTCGTGCCTCTTTGCCTCATACCTCTTCATAGAGTCCTGTCCAGCTGTCGTATCTTCGTTGCTCCACGTAGACTGCTGAGTCATCAAGATTTATTACACGTGTGAAGCTCTTTTTTTACCAATACAGATAGTCCCCCCACTTACCATATATTTATCGATCAATATTTGGTAAGTGGATACTCATTTATGGCGGGAATATTTTTCCGTCGCTTCACTCGAATCATTGCATCTTTTTCTATATGTAAGTGTCGCTTGTCACTTCCATTTAATGTTTATGTCATGTGGCATTTTCGGGCTGGTTCTGCAATTGTTCAGCGCCTTTTAGGGATTTTTTGCGGCTGCATCAGTCACGAAGTGACATCTTCAATTATGGATTTCATATCATTGTTTTTCCCATTTTTGATGGTTATCTTCGAGTATAAATACCCCTTTTCTTTTATTTCACGAAAAACATCTAACTTTCAAATTTTATTTGTAAAGAACTTTTTCCTTGTCTTTATAGATATGTCTTCTTCAAACCAATCTAAGAGAGTCATAAACATAGATGATTTGACCCCCTCTTCTGCTCCAACACAGAGTATGATAGGCGGCAGGTTGAGGAGTTTAGGTTCTACTCCTTCAAGGGGTTCTTCCTCTTCTCAAATTACTTCTCCTCATTCTTCTAGGTCTTTAACTTCTCTGAGGGCTGGGGCTTCTAGATCTTCTTCCAAAGGTAGAGAACGTCACGAACCTTTGCGTGAACCGAGGGTCGATGAAATAGTACCTGCAGAGTACACCTTTGCTAGGGATAGTCAGGCCCTTAGAGATCAGGTTTCTTCATTATCATCTCTTGATAGTGTTGACAAATACCCTACCCAACTCACTGAAGGTTTAATTCCTCTTATACACAGGGTCTGTCATTGGAGTTCTGATTTTCCTATTCCTTCCAAACAGTAATCAAAGAATAACGTCTTCCAGACGGGGCATTCTTTTGTTTATACCTATCCCTTTACATTAGGGTTCAAGCCTCCCATCGACCTAGTAATCATCGAGTTCTATCGATTTTTCAAAATTTGCTTGGAACAAGTCGGTCCTCTTGTATGGCGAGTCGTTGCATGTCTTAGATACTTGGCTACCTTAGCTTCGATCCCCTTTACCTTTCATCGTCTTATTCACCTCTATTCCCCAATGTTGTTCCGTCAGGGAAATTTTAAACTAGCTGCTAGGAGTAAAAGGGTGTTAGTGACTTCTGAAGATGATAAGGATCGAGGTTGGTTTCTTCGGTATGTTGTTCCTACTGCTGGTTTAGTAGGTGAAGAGAATCTTCCCTTCCCTGAGAAGTGGAATTTTGCACGTGAGTACATTTTTGCTCACATTCCATTCTTTTTGCTCTAGATATTTTATCAATACCGTAGTTGTTTCTTCTTTTTGCAGAAATCATGGGAACCGTTGAGAATGTCTCCGGTTTCAGAGATTGGGTAGAAAAGCTTTTGTTAATTGCTCTATTAGAAGAACGTTCGTGGAAGTACCTATCTGAGAGGTTTGGTTGGAGAGTTAAGACTAATGGTAAGTGAAGTTTTTATTTGTACTTGTTTATTCCTTTGAGCATTATTTAACCCTTTCCTTTTCACAGGGTTTCCTGCTCGTGGAGTTTCTACATCCGCGTCTGTTCCCAAGTTATCCCTGGCTCAGGCCCAGGAGATCATTTTAGGCTCTTCTTCTTCAAAGAGAAAAACAGGTGGGTCAAGGACCTGGGGAGAAGAGGAGGAATAGGAGGGCACTTTGGTCCATAGGTCACGCAGAAGGAAGGTGGTCTCAAACGACGAGTCTACACCTGTCATCGTGCCTTCCATGCCTAAAGTTGGACTTTCTGCCTCCGAGGATGCTACTCCCTCTCCTGTGCGTGAATGTGTCGGCCAATTGTTCCGTGAAGGCTTTGGTTCTGTTGCTGATGAAGCTCCCTTGGTTGTTTTCTCTCCAACTCTTAGAGAATTCCCTTCAACTGTTCCAGTTATTTCTCCTGCTCCCGTGGCTATTCCTTCTCTTGTCGTTGCTCCCTCTCCCGTGGCTTTTTCAGCCCCTCATACTTCCACACCCGCGGCTCCTGCACCTCTACCTGTTTTTGCGCCTTCTGTTACTGAAGTAGGGTCTTCCAACGGTGACATGAGGCAGGAGATGATAGAAGTTCCAGTAGAGGCTAGTATCTTTAAAAAGTCTGGCCAGCCTGATGTGTGGTTGAACCATTGATAGACCCGACAGAGAGATCTAAGTTGGACAACCACAGTTCCCTTACATAGGCTAATGAAATCGTGCATACTTCGTTAAAGGTAAAATGCATTTTCTTGTGCTCATTCTTGTGAATGTATTTACCATATCTAATTGGCTTTCTTTTGCAGATGAATCTTATTGGTGCGGAGCTTATGAAAATGATTTCTCATATGGAGCAGGAAGTAAAGGAGTGGCATGCTGAAGCAGGTAACTGGAAAGAACAGTATGAAAGCTTAAGGCTCAACAGGGAAGCCGTAGAAGAAGAAAAATGTACCTTGGAGCAGCAAGTGAGGGTCATGACGGCAGAGTTGGCTGTGGAGAAGGCATCCTATGATCAGGCAGACAAGGATAGAGTCCTCATTCGCGGAGCTTCATCACAAAATCCATTTGGTTAGGTCCGAGGCATTTTGTTAGGGGCCCTCCGAACATCTTGCAATATAATGAGTTGGGAATGAGGCAGTACCATGAAGCTTTGTGGCGAAGTGCTTGAGCTGTTTTCTTGTCTTCAGGTACGGTGCCATTCTGCAAAAAAATTAGGATTTCGTTTCTCCAATCCTAGGTTAAATTGTTGAAAGTTACCTCATTTCTATCCTGGTCGATCACTGAATTCAATAGATGAACGACAATTGCATTGTCTTTGTTTGTTACTTCCGTGACTGCTGCGAGGTTAGATAATGCATCTGCTTCTGCATTTTTCTCTCTAGGTATTTGTACTACCTTCCATGTTTTGAATTTTCTCACGAGCTCTCGTGCCTTTCAGATATTGTTGCATCCGAGTCTCCCGAGCGATGTAAGTCCCCTGTATCTGATTTACTACCAGTTGAGAGTCTCTTTTGATTACGATTTGCTCGATTGAAATCTCTCGTGCGAGTTCTAGTCCTGCAATAACAGCTTCGTACTCTGCTTCATTGTTAGTTATAGGATAACATTTGATAGTCTGTCGTGTCTTTTCACCCGTGGGTGATATTAAGACTCTGCCTAAGCCGACACCTTTTATATTGGAAGAACCATCGGTAAAAAGGGTCCATAGACCCGGATTAACACCGTGGAAGAGTTGTAACTCTTTTTCCACTTCAGGGACAATGCTATTACTAAAGTCAGCGACAAAATCAGCTAAGATTTGAGACATGATTGCAGTCCTCGGCCGATATATTATTTCATGCTCACTTAATTCTATGGCCCACTTGGCTAATCTTCCTGATAGTTCATTTTTATGCAGTATGTTTCTTAATGGATACGAAGTTACAACTGTGATTGGATGACATTAAAAGTATGGACTTAATTTTCTAGATGCCATGATTAGATCTAAGGCTAACTTTTCTAGATGTGGATATCTAGTTTCAGCATCCAGTAATGTCTTGCTTACATAATAAATAGGAGATTGTTTACCTTTATTCTCCCTTACCAATACTGCACTTACAATAATTTTTGAGACAACAAGGTAGACGTATAGCCGCTCCCCCTCCTTCGGCTTTGACAGCAACAGAGGTTTTTATAGGTAAGCCTTTAGGTCTTTGAGAGCCTGTTGACATTCTTCAGTCCATTCGAACTGGTTTTCCTTTTTGAGAATTGCAAAGAATTTGAAACTTTTCTCGGAAGATTTGGAAATAAATCTTCCTAAGGCTGCAATTCTTCCCGTTAGTCTTTGAACTTCTTTTTTATTTATAAGTACATCAAGTATTTCTTATATAGCCTTAATTTAATCAGGATTTGACTCTATTCCCCTGTTTGATACAAGCAAACCAAAGAATTTACCTGATTCCACACCAAAAGCGCATTTTTCTGGATTAAGCTTCATACTATACCTGCGTAAAATGTCAAAGGTAATAGAGAGGTGCTAGAAATGGTTTTCCACCCATGTTGATTTTACCAGCATGTCATCAATGTAAACTTCCATCATTTTCCCTAGATGTTCCTGGAACATTTTCGCCACTAGCCTTTGATATGTGGCTCCAGCATTTTTTAAGCCAAAAGGCATGACTTTATAACAATAAGTCCCCATGCTTGTAATAAAGGAGGTTTTTTCCTCATCTGAGGGATCCATTTTAATCTGGTTATAACCAGAATACGCATCTAGAAAGATTAACAATTAATGACGTGCGGTGGCATCAATAATTTGAACTATACGTGGTAATGAGAATGAATCTTTGGGGCATGCTTTATTTAAGTCAGTATAATCTACGCATACTCTCTATTTTCCATTGTTTTTAGGTACTACCACAGTGTTAGCTAGCCATTTAGGGTACGTTACCTCTCGTATTGAACAAATCTTTAAGAGTTTCCGTACCTCTTCGTCAATCACTTGGTTCTTGAATGGTCCTTGCTTTATTTTCTTCTCTTCGACCGGGACTCAGCCTCGTGCCTATGTACACTTTCTGTTCTGGCTTTCCTTTAGACAATGGAACAGCTTCTAGCTCTTCCGTGTTGTTTTGATGTGCTCGTTTTCCTCCGGTTCATGAATGACGTCCGGTCTGGAATCTACATTCGTGTGGTCCAATGCCTCTACCGTGGTGACTTGATTCACTTTCTCGTAAGTATTTTCTTTCGTACCTGTTTCAGCAGTAATATCTTCTGTCCCTATTTGGGTAGTAATTTCTTCCATGCCTGTTTGGGCGGTGTCACCTGCTTGGGAGACTTCCTTATCCCTTGATTATTTCACCTCTACCTTTTTGTTGTATTGTACCACGGAATTTATATTTCTCGCGGTTTGATGATCGCCTCCAATTTGCTGAATCTCCCATTCAGAGGGAAATTTAATTACCTAATGCAAGGTGGAGGGTATTGCTTTCATGTCGTGGATCCATGGCCTTCCCACGATTACGTTATAAGCCATGTCAATATTGATGACTTGGAACCTGCTACTTTTGATCACTCCCTCAGCATAAGTGCTAAGTTCAATTTATCATTTTGTTATAACCGTAGAGTTATCATACCCTGATATGGTTCGTGCCCTTGGGATTACTTGATTCCCCAATAGCATTTCTTCCACGACTCTTAGCAAAATGATATTGACTGAACTACCTGGATCAATCAACACTTTTTTATGTTAGTGTCATGAATAACTAAAGATATTACCGAAGCAGTATTGTGAGGAAGCATTAATCCGACGATATCTGTATCATCGAAGGTTATATCGTCTGCTTCTAGATTTTCACGAACCCGTTTTCCGTGTGTAATTGTGAACTTCGTGGTCGTTTTGCAGACCACTCCATTTACTTCTTCACCTATGTGTATCACGTTGACGGTTCATTTTGGAGATGGAGGTTTTGGGGGCTCCTTCATGTTCTTCATGTATGCCTGTTTACCTTTTTCACTGAACAATTCTGTATAGCCCTGTTTCAATAATTGTTCTACCTCACCTTGCAAAAATCTGCAATCTGCAGTTCTGTGTCCATGATCATTATGGAATTCACACTAGAGATTTGGGTTCCTTTTATTCGGATTCGACCTCATCTCTTTGGGCCATCGAACCTTATCACCCAAATTTCTTAACACTGAAATTAGTTCGGAGGTACTTACATTAAAGGTATGATCCCCAATTTGCGCATTACCTCTAGGTCATTGATCTTGATCCCTTCTGGATCTAGATGAGGACGAGCCCGCATCTCTACTTGGTGGTCCATAATATGACCTAGTGTTTTCGAACCTGGGACGAGTTTCACGTCCCGATGGTCCCAAGTAAAGATCGTACCTGTTTTTACCTAATCTCCAGTCTGTTTCTGAATGTCTGAATCTGGTATAATCTTCCTCTTTCGGATGAGCAATTGTATCTTCTTCCATTCGAAGTTTAGTATTATACCTGTTATAAACATCATTCCATATTGTAGCTGGAAATTCTCTCAAGATTTCCTTGAGTCTTCTCGTGGCTTCTGAGCTTTTGTCATTTGGATTACTTACGAATGCCATGGCTGCCCAATTATCAGGCACCCTTGGTAGTTGCATACTTTATCGTTGAAACCTGTCTACAAATTCACGAAGTAGTTCTGTGTCTCCTTGTTTTATTTTAAAGATGTCCTCCATTCTTTTCTCGACTTTTTCCGCACCGGAGTATGCCTTTATGAAAGAATCTACAAGCTCAGCAAAAGAATCAATAGAGTTTTCAGGGAGAAGAGAATACCATGTTAGTGCCCCTTTGGTAAGTGTTTCTCCAAATTTTTTAACTAGGACCGTCTCAATTTCTTGTTTTGTTAAGTCGTTGCCCGTCATTCCGGTGGTAAAAGCAGTTATATGGTCGCGTGGGTCGGTTCTCCCATCATATTTAGGTACGTCAGGCATTTTAAACTTCTTTGGAATAGGTACGGGTGCTGCGCTTGGTTACCAAGGTTGTTGAGAAAATCTATCAACGTCAACGCCTTTGATAACAGGTGGTACTCCAGGAATTTGTTCGATTCGATCGTTTTGTTCCTTTACCTGTTTCTGCAAAGTTATTAATAAAGTCTATAATTCAGAGTTATTAGACATACCTGGTCTCGCTTTGAGAGATTCATTAGGAGTATCTCCCCTTCCTGAGTTTGCCAACCCAGATTGAGGATTTTCCATGGTGATGGTATTATTGGGGGGTGGTGTCGGTGGTGCAGGTAACGCTGCCGGTAATCCCCTCGCAAATTCTTGCAAATCTTGGCTCACATGCTCTGCAATCATTTGCTGTACCCGATCTTGTTCCACCGTTTGATCATTATTATCATTGTTGTTATTGGATCTTTCTGGGGATTGTTCCCTTGAACCACATGGGGTTCCTGAAGTCGATGGAACTGGGGTTCCATTCCTTTGCTGGTTGTTGTTGTTTAAGTTCGACATAGTTCAGAGGATATAGCTTGAAAAGAAAAAAAAGATTATCAGATTCCCGATAACGGAACCAATTTGTTTAACCAAATAATTAGATCCTTTGACCAAAGCTATTTTCAGGATGAACACGGGTTTCTGATAACCAAGGCAAGACTGATTGTAAGTAAGAAAGAAAAATCAATGAGATGTACGAAAAGTAAAGTGTATTGCAATAGTAGTTCGGATGATCCTTTTATAAGTTATATTTTACTCCCTTATATAGGGAATTTCCTAATATAATGTTTGCCTTTTCATTGACTGAGCATTAATGACTAATTATGGCATTAATGTAACGTTACAATGAGTAACCGTAACTGTTGCATGGATGTTGTGTAATATGTGAATCACTAATTGAAGATCTCTGAATATGCCCTTTGTTCCGCCCAGATACATTTTAACCGTGTCTCTTCATCTTCTCAATTAGGTTGAGACTTCCGTAGCTAATTAACTCATGGGTGTGATTTGTCGTGCCTCTTTGCCTCATACCTCTTCATAGAGTCTCATCAAGCTGTCGTGTCTTCATTGCTCCACGTAAACTGTTGAGTCATAAAGATTTATTACACGTGTGAAACTCTTTTTTACCAACACACCGTTGTCACCTGGTGTAACCGCACCTGCGAGGTTTTGACCGCAGGTGCGGAGCCGCAAAAGCGGCCATGAGGGTCGCAGATGCAATTTTGGCTGGGGAGTGTTGGGACCGCAGATGCGGTCATCTCACCGCAGAAGTGAGACCGCACCTCCAGAAGAGAAGGCGCATAAGCAGAAATGGGTTGGGAGCCCTGGAACGCACAAGCGGCACGTTTTCCCGCACCTGCAGAACCGTAGAAGCGGTCAAGTGACCGCAGGTGCGAAGAATCGCTGGGCAGTCTGTTTATTTTAAAGACGGGATTTGGCTCATTTTCACCCATTTTCACTTTGGTTGGGTGATTTTGGAGACTTTGAAGAAAGGGGATTTCATCATCTATTACGAGGTAAGTAATTCCCACAAGTATTAAGTTATATACATGATTATATATGGATTTGAACATGGAAATTAGTATAAATTGTGGGGTTTTGGTAGAAGACCAAGAATTTTGTATTTTTAATTTTTGACCACGAATTTGGACATGGAATTGGGAATAGAATATATATTTGAGTTCGTAATGTTATGGGTAATCTTTATCTTTGAAAATTTCAGAATTCGGGCAGGTGGGCCTGAGGGTGAATTTATTGACTTTTCGAGCGGAGTTAAGAAATTGTTTAAATTGAAATGTCGTGAGTATTAGAGTATGTTTATATGGATTTGCACATCTACTGGCTAGTTTTGGAGCGTTGTGCATCGATTAGAGTTGTTGGAAAGGCTTGGAAGCCAGCTATGGAACTTCGGAGCGAGGTAATTCTCATTTCTAACCTTGTAAGGGAATTAACCCTATAGGTGGACTAAATTAGTATGTGCTTCTATTTGTAGGGGCTGCGTACGCACGAGGTGACGAGAGTCCGTACGTAGCTACTAGCTATGCCTATGCCCGGGGAGTTTTAGGCCTACATCATGCCTTGTTGATACTGTTATTGAGAGGATTTGAAATTTAAGAATTTAAGATTTAAAAGGTTTCGTTTGAACTTCATAATTTCGAAAGGAATTGAGGAATACTATAATAGCTTAAGAAATATATGTGTAACCGCGTCGCATGTATGTTTCGCGAGCGGGGTATTTCCTTCTACTACTCTTATGGGATTGGGCCGTTCGTCTCGGCAGGATTTATGTACCACACTCTCATGGGAGCGGGCCGTTCGCCTCGACAGGTTACTAGATGCATATATGGTTCGCGTCATTCGACCCTCTGGCTGTGCACAATTTACTTTTATGTTGGATCGGGCCGTACGTCTCGGCGTTTCCTATATAGAAATTATCCTCATGGAATTGTGCGTAATATTTGGCTAGAAGCCAGTGTATCTGAGGGTTTTCCGCTTATTTGAATTATGACAACCTCTTTGATGAAATTCATTGTATCTATGTATATGCTCCGGTTACGGAGGGAACTTTCTAGTTGAGAGCTGAGTAAATTGTAAAGAAGGGAATTGTACCACGTAATTTATACTTGTTTGTTGCATATATTTACTATGTTTCATATTTATTCATTTCTTTACCGTACCTGATATTATTGGACCACTAGTAAGTGTCGGAGTCGACCGCTCGTCACTACCTCTTTGAGGTTAGACTGGATACTTACTGGGTACACGTTATTTTTGTATCATACTATACTTGTTGTGCATTTTGTTGCACAGGTACATATATGTCTACTGGCCTAGTTTGGCGCAGCGGCGTGGTGATACAGTGACTTAGGTGAGATTCACCTCTCGAGACAACCGTAGCTAGCAGAGTCTCCTTCATAATATTGTATTGTACTTTCTCTACTGTCCAATTGTATTCCAGACAGATTATTGTATGACATTTTAAATTCTTAGAAATTGTTCATGCACTTGTGACACCGGGTTCTGGGATGATTATGGGATTTATTCGTTGTTTGAGTTTGTTAAAGACACATTTTGTTTACTCAGTGGAAGTTCCTTATTTGCTATTTTATGTAATGAAAAGAAATGTTTCAAAACTACTAAAATGAGAATTTGAGCAACTTCTTGGTATTGGCTTGCCTGACAGTGTTGTACGGCGTCATCACGACCACTAACGAATTTTGAGTCGTGATAAAATCTTAATGATTTTAAATAAATAAATATTTGATAACTAAAATATTAGCTTATTTTAAGGTCCTAAATATTAAAAAATAATTAAATTATAATTTTTCTCCAATACAATGTAAAATTTATTTTTAAAGACTTAAAAACTCGATCAACATCTCGACTATAATATCTTCTTTGATGTATCTTTGAAGAATCAAGATAAGAGGATTTATGTTCTTTGTTTTCAGAATTAGGTCATAAAAATTAGGGGTGGGCATATATCGGGTAAAACCGATAACCCGAACGGTTAATTCATTATTGGGTTATCGGTATTAGGTTATTGGGTTAACGGTTCGGTAACGGGTTAAAAATTTTTTTATTGGGTTATCGGTTCGGGCTCGGTTTGCAATTTTGTTATCGGGTAAAAACCGATAACCCAATAAGAATGAACTAATTTACTAATTTACCCTTAACTATATATAAACTATACTAGCCCTAGGGCTTTGTTTTTATAATTCATTTTCATCTTCAGACTTCAGTTGTCCGCCGCACCCTGTCCGCCAGACTTAATTTCTCCACCAGTGCCTCACCAGTATCTGCCAGTGACCACTCTGCCTCACCAGTCACCACGGCTCACCCCCTCAGCGTCAAACTCAGCCCGGCACTCCTCAATCGCATCGTGTAAGTTTTGGCTCAGGATTTTTCTGTTTGCTTCTTGTGAATTGTTTTGATTTTTGCTTACTCTTGTTCTTCTCTCATATTTGGATTTTTTTGCTGATGATTATGTTTTTCTTTGATAATTTACTGAAGATTGTTTTTTACTCATCAATTCTATTTTATTTTATTTTTTGCTAAAACTTCTCTTGCTAAATCTGGTTGGTATCCTTGTCTATATAAAACTTAATTATGAATCTGGAGTTGTTTGGGAACCTAATAGAGTACAAA
>ML326976.1:0-47409 GCA_005239505.1 Nicotiana paniculata
TAGAAGATCGAGATCGTGGAGAGGTGATCCCTGAGTATATTATTTGGTTTCATGATCCTTCATCGTTTAGAGATAGTCTTGAGGGGTCGAACAGGAGGAGAAATGATCAAAGAATTATAGAAAAGCTGAAAGAGGAATTGGAGCACGCTCAGATGACCATAGCCAAACAACAAGCCCAGCAACAAGCCGGAGTCGCTCAAATCCGTTTAAGTATTGAGAAAGATTATCAATCTGCCTTAGAGATCACGGATAAAGATTTAAAGCATGCTAAGAATGAGGCAAACCGTTTAGAAGAAGAACTGGCAAACACGATTGGTTTAGTCAGAAGAGTTGAGGCGAACAAAAATAAGTTGCAAGAAGACTTGAGTATCATCGAAGAGGATGCGCACCAACAACAACTAGAGTTTTATCAACAGAAAGAGCAATTTGAAAGAGAAAGGGCGCACTGGATACGCTCAAAGGATCAACTTTATGCACAATTGGAAGAAATAAAAAGGCAGAAGAGGGGTTATCAGCACGCAAATTTTGAGGCAGAGCGGCGTCAGTGGATGATTGAGAGAGGTGTGTTAAACCGTCGCATTGAAGAATATGAGGGACGTGAGGCTCAGATGAGGCACGCCCTCAACATTACCNATAGCAATGAGGAAGTTGGTCAACATGCATGTTCCATCATCCCACAGTTGCCAGCGGTGTTTCAAAATTTGTACGAGACTTTGGGGGGAGAGTGGAGGCCAAGAGATGCAGATCATTGATGATATCAGTTTAAGCAAGAAGACCATTGAATATTGAATTTTTAGTGCAGTCTATTAGTTCTTAGTTTCATATTTATTTGTCGCATTTTTAATTTTATATTTGGAGTATTTAATTTTTATCAAAGTTTGTTTTATTCCAGTCATGTTTTTAGAGTCAGTTTGTATATATTTCCTTTTATCTCATGGTACTTTTTTTTTTGAAAAATATTTTAGTTTGTTTTATTTTTACAAAAAAAAAGAAAAAAAAAATGTTATTTCCCTCCTGAACTACGAAATGGTCTGATTCATGCGGCGTCATGATACGTAGGCAATCCCCATCGGATGCGATCATAACCATAACCATAAAAAAATTGAATAATAAATAAGAAAGAAAACAAAAGAGAGCGCTAAAATTCAATATGAAAATAAAACCAATAAACCAGTAAGCCGGGATGAAGCATGAAGCCTTCCAAACTCATTTAGAAATGAAAATGGCATCAGGTGCATGACATACAATGTGTATATCTGTAAAATGCCTAACTCTAACACGTTTGTTGTTTGTCATCTCTAAAGATATAGTTAAACAGAGGTGGTTGGTTAGTGGTTTAAACTGGAAACTCACCCTTACAACACGAGATCAAAAGGAAAAAGTAGCATGGCAAACAACAGTGAGAACGAATCAGATAATAATGATATCCATGGACAATTGGTCGAACAAAGTTCGGGATTGGTTGAAATAGTAAGAGTGTTGAAGCAACAATTGGCAGAGATGTACCAAGCATGGGCGAATGGACAGGCACCGCCTCCACTACCCATAGGGACTTTGGATAATCTTCGTAATGTGTCAGTTGCAAATCAAGTGCCCATCTCCCTAACAAGTAACCCGTTGTACCAACCTGGATTCAGTCCAAGCATTAACCTTCCCACTATCCCCAATACTTTCATTCCACGTCCTCCAACCGCACCCCTCAGAAATGACCCACATATTGTACCCATTGTCCCTACTTTCACTGTTCCTCAACCAGCTCTTGCTCAAAAGTCCAACAATGATCCGCAACTGAATGCTCGTGATGCTCAACATTACTCTCCAGAACTGACTTTCAAGGTTCAAGATTCATACAANAAACCTGACAAGAATACGGAACAAGAGGAAATGACTAGAAAGATGAAGAGTTTGGATAAACCATAAGAAAAATATAGGGTTTGGGTGGCCACAAGAGGTGTGTCATTTAACGATCTATGCATGTTCCCCCATGTCCATTTGCCACCCGGTTTCAAGACCCCCAAGCTTGACAAGTATGACGGGCATGGTGATCCCATCGCCCATTTGAAGAGGTATTGTAACCAATTAAGGGGAGCAGGAGGCAAAGAAGAATTACTCATGGCTTATTTTGGGGAAAGTTTGACTGGAATTGCTTCAGAATGGTTCATAGATCAAGACATCTCTCACTGGCATGTGTGGAACGACATGGCTCAAGATTTTGTTCAACAGTTTCAGTACAATATTGATATAGTGCCAGACCGTTCCTCTCTCGTCAACATAAAGAAGAAATCAACAGAAAGCTTCAGAGAATATGCAATCAAGTGGAGAGAGCAAGCTGCTAGGGTCAAACCCCCGATGAAAGAGGCAGAAATGATTGACTATTTTCTCCAAGCTCAGGATCCTGATTACCTCCACTACATGTTGGCCGCCATTGGTAAACCTTTCGCTGAGGCGATTAAGATTGGTGAAATTATTGAGAATAATATGAAATCGGGAAAAATTATGAGTCAGGCAGCCCTTAAGGCTACCACGCAAGCAATTCAAAGCGGGTAAGGCAGTTTCAGAAATCGGAAAAAGAAAGAGGAAGGATCCATGATGGCATCTGGGTTCGGAGGAGTTTAAAGAGAGGTAGTTCCTTCTTATGTGCAGTTCCAATAAGGACAATCCAATTCTCCTCAACATTAATATCCACCTCAGGGTCCCCGATACTCAGTTCCTTCACAACAATACACAGTGTTTAATGCTCAGGCTTATGCTAGGCCTCCCAATCACCAGCAATGGCGGGCACCGATCCCACAAGGCTCCCGTCAACTTCNTTCCTCCACAACAATACACAGTGTTTAATGCTCAGGCTTATGCTAGGCCTCCCAATCACCAGCAATGGCGGGCACCGATCCCACAAGGCCCCCGTCAACTTCGCCCAAATTTTCAGGCATCATATAATACTCATCCTCGAAAAGGATATGTGAGAGAGGAGGAACCAAAGAAAGAGTTCACCCCAATTGGAGAATCATATACAAGCCTGTTTCGAAAATTGATGCAATTGAAGCTGATTGAACCTGTCATGCCGCGTTATGTGAATCCAAATTCAAAAGGTTTTGACTCAAATGCAAGATGTGAGTATCACTCCAACACCCAGGGTCATAGTACCGAAAATTGTTGGACATTAAAGAAAGTCGTTGAAAATTTGATTGAAGCAAAGGCAATTGTGGTAACAAACAATGAGGATACTCCTAATATCACAAACAATCCACTCCCAACTCATGATAATACACATTTATTGGGATGACTTGTGATGATCGGGATTATAAGCAGTCTGGCAAGACATAGATGGCTGTTGGAACCATAGGGCAAGAACCAAAAGTGATAGTAAGCCCGCCGCATTTGGCACCGTTGATTGTGAAAGGTGCGAGTTCAAGTTTGAACTTGGCAGGTTCCGGAAAAACGATTCTCTATGTCCCTGGAAGCACAAAAAAGGTTAAAGTTCAATTGGGTGGGCCAAAACTTTACATCCCTGGGGGTATTCAAAAGATTGTTCCAAATAATGGTTTGAGAAATATAATAGAGCCAGTTGTGATTCTACCTGCTGGGTAGCTCCCAATGATAAACACAAAATCTATTCCTTGGAATTATAACAAAACTGTTATGACATACAAAGGTAGATGAAATGGGGGGCTTGACCCGCTCTGGAAGATGCTATTCGCCAGAAGAATTGAGAAAAGCTAAGCAAGCCAGGGAAAGTCACTTGCCAGTGAAGGAACCCGTTGCCGAAAAAGAAGCGGAGGAATTCCTTAAGAAGATGAAAATGCAGGACTACTCAATCATTGACCAACTAAGGAAAACCCCTGCTCAGATTTCTTTGTTATCTCTGCTTTTGCACTCAGAAGAACATCGCCGTGTGTTGATCAAAACTCTGAACGAAGCATATGTCTCAGAAAAGACAACGGTGAATCAGCTAGAAAAAATGGCTGAAAGATTCTTTGAAGTGAATAAGATTTCTTTCAGCGATGATGATTTGCCTGAGCAAGGGGCTGGGCACAATAGAGCTTTGCATCTTACGGTCAAATGTGAAGGGCATTACGTGAAAGGAGTCATGATTGACGGAGGCTCAAGTGTAGATGTATGCCCTCTTTCTACTCTACAAGAGCTGAACATTGACACTAACAGAATCAGAACTAGTAATGCTAGCATCACAACTTTTGATGGTTCAAGAAGAGACACTATTGGGGAGATCGAACTCACCATGAAAATTGGCCCGGTTGATTTTAACATTGTCTTTCAAGTGTTGGATATGAAAACTTCCTATAATTTTCTGCTGGGAAGGCCGTGGATCCATACTGCTAGAGCTGTACCTTCCACCCTACATNCATGAAATTGTTGTTCATAGGGAGGACGACTCATCCGTCTATAATGACCCGTCCATTCTATGTATCGAGACCAAGAAAAGATGTGAATCCCTCATATATCAAGTATTTTAGGTGATTGAAGTGAACCAAGTGGAAGAAGGAAAACCAATTCAGCATCCCCGTCTGTCAGCCACATCTATGATGGTAGCTTCGTTGATGTTAAGGAACGGTTATGAACCAGGAAAAGGATTAGGAACTTCTCGGCAGGGAATTGTGAACCCTATTGCTCCATTTTTGAAGAAAAATACCTTTGGTTTGGGTTTTAAACCAACGTCGGCTGACATAGACAGAGCCAAGGCCCGCAAAAAGAATGGTTGGAATTTGTCCAAACCAATCCCTCACATTGCCTACTCTTTTGTCAAGCCGCAATTTGAAGAAGCCCAAAATCCTTCTACTCAGAATGACATTGATGAAGTTTGCCAGGGTCTTAAGGAGATGTTCTATGAGATCAATATGGTTCAATTTGGTGAAGGCCCTAGCCGTGCAAGTGTTCAGCTGATTGGTCCAGATACCTCGCTCAACAACTGGGAAGCAACTCCTCTTCCCATCAGGAAGGAGTCGTGGTAGTCTGTTTTGCTGCTTTTTCTGTATCTGGATTATTTTAAGGGTTGTAATTCAGATATTTTAGTTTAATTGCTTTGCTTTGATGTTAATCCTTCTATCTTTTCAAATTCAATGAAATGAAGTTCCAGTTTCATAGCAAAATTCTTTTCTTTTGCTTCCCCTAATTTTTTGTTAATTTCTTATCATTTTCAGTTTTTTTAATGCTGGCTTTAAAAATATGACATGCATGCGGAATTCATGCCCAGGTCTTAAAAAGTTATCTAATCTCGAAATAATAAATCAAGAAGTTGAGTATGATGAAGATGAGGCTTTAAAGGAAATAAGAAGGGAATTGGATCAATTTGAGAATAAGCCTAAGCCTAACTTAAATGAAACTGAGGCAATTAACCTGGGAAGTCCTGAAGAAACCAGAGAAACAAAAATAAGCATTCATACTGAACAANAGGTCGTATGATGACATGCCGGGTTTGAGTGCCAATTTATGGTTCATAAGCTTCCAACATATCTTAATTTTCCACTAATCCAGCAAAAACAAAGGAAGTTTAAGACATATATGAGTGATAAGATTAAAGAAAAAATCACGAAGCAACTAGATGCAAATGGATCAGGGTCGTCATATATATCACATGGTTAGCAAATGTTGTGCCAGTGCCAAAGAAGGATGGGAAAATCAGAGTTTGTGTTGACTATAGGGATTTAAACAAAGCAATCCCAAAAGACAACTTTCCCTTTCCTAACATTCATATCCTTGTTGACAATTGCGCTAAGCATGAGATCCAATCTTTTGTGGATTGTTATGCCGGATATCACCAAATTCTAATTGATGAAGAAGATGCAGAAAAGACCGCCTTCACCACTCCATGGGGAACATATTGTTATGGAGTCATGCCATTTGGTTTGAAGAATGCAGGGGCAACTTACATGAGAGCCATGACTACCATATTCCATGACATGATGCACAAAGAGATTGAAGTGTACGTTGATGATGTGATCATTAAGTCCAGAACACAAGATGACCACGTGCAAGACTTGAAAAAGTTCTTTGAAAGGCTACCGAGGTACAATCTCAAACTCAAGCCGGCCAAATGTGCATTTGGAGTTCCTTCTGGGAAGTTTTTGGGTTTTATAGTTAGTCGAAGAGGCATTGAGTTAGATCCCTCAAAGATAAAGACCATTCGAGAGCTTCCTTCCCCAAAGAATAAAAAAGAAGTCATGAGTTTACTCGGGAGGTTGAACTACATCAGTAGGTTCATCGCACAGATTACAACCACATGTGAGCCTATTTTTAAGTTGTTGAAAAATAACGCTGCTATCAAGTGGACAGATGAGTGCCAATAAGCTTTTGATAAGATCAAAGAATATTTGTCAAATCCCCCTGTTTTGGTCCCGCCGGAACCTGGTAGGCCTCCATTTTTATATCTGTCAGTAATTGATAGTTCTTTTGGTTGTGTATTGGGTCAACATGATTCCACGGGCAAAAAAGAACAAGCAATTTATTATTTGAGCAAAAAGTTCACCCCTTATGAGGCCAAATACACTCTTTTGGAAAGGACATGTTGCGCCTTAACTTGGGTCGCCCAGAAGCTTAGGCATTATCTTTTGGCCTATACAACTTACCTCATATCCCGAATGGATCCTCTAAAGTACATCTTTCAGAAGCCGATGCCAGCAGGCAGATTGGTAAAGTGGCAAATCTTGCTCACAGAGTTTGATATTGTTTATGTCACTCGTACGACCATGAAGGCACAAACGTTGGCTGATTATTTGGCAGAAAACCCGGTTGATGATAAGTATGAATCATTGAACACATACTTCCCAGATGAAGAGGTTAATTTAATTAAAGAAGTAGTCCAAGATGAAAGTCAAACATGGAAACTATACTTTGATGGGGCTGTCAATATCAAAGGCGTAGGGATTGGAGCAATTCTTATATCACCTACAAGGCAACATTACCCTGCCACGACTCGACTTTGTTTCTTCTGTACAAACAACATAGCAGAATATGAAGCTTGTATCATGGGTCTGAACATGGCAATAAATCTAAATGTGCATGAACTGTTGGTGATGGGAGACTCAGATTTGCTTATTCGGCAGGCTCAAGGTGATTGGGAAACTCGAGATATCAAGCTCATTCCATATAGACAATGTGTGGAAAATCTTAGCAAAAGGTTCAAGTCTATCGAGTTCAGGTACATTCCCAGGTTTCACAATGAATTGGCTGATGCCTTAGCCATCCTGGCCTCAATGCTTCCATATCTGGGTAATACTCACATTGACCCATATGAAATTCAAATTCGGGATCAACATGGTTATTGCAATACAATTGAAGTAGAACTAGATGGTGAACCATGGTACCGTGATATTAAACAATATCTGAAAATAAAAGAATATCCGGAACATGCTAATAGGGATCAAAAGAGAACTATTAGGCCACTCTCTAATGGTTTCTTTTTGAGTGGGGAAATCCTATACAAAAGAACTCCGGATTTGAATTTGTTGAGATGTGTTGATGCCAAAGAAGCTGAAATGATTATGAACGAGGTACATTCGGGAGTTTGTGGTCCGCACATGAATGGGTATGTTCAAGCAAAGAAAATCCTTCGTGGAGGATACTATTGGCTTACTATAGAGCGACATTGTTTTCGTTTTGTCCGCAAGTGCCACCAGTGTCAGATTCACAGTGATTTGATTCACTCGCCTCCTTCAGAATTATATCCTATGTCGGCTCCTTGGCCCTTTGTTGCTTGGGGAATGGACGTCATCGGCCCAATCGAGCCAAAAGCTTCAAATGGGCACANCTATATCTTATGTCGGCTCCTCGGCCGTTTGTTGCTTGGGGAATGGACGTCATCGGCCCAATCGAGCCAAAAACTTCAAATGGGCACAGATTCATCTTGGTTGCAATTGATTACTTCACCAAATGGGTGGAAGCTATTACATTGAAAGCGGTTACCAAGAAAGCAGTAGTAAACTTTGTTCACTCCAACATCATCTGTCGTTTCGGTATTCCAAAAACCATTATTACAGATAATGCTGCTAATTTGAATAGTCATCTGATGAAGGAGGTATGCGAACAATTTAAAATGGAGCATCGCAATTCTACTCCTTACCGACCCAAAACTAATGGAGTTGTTGAAGTTGCGAACAAGAACATCAAGAAGATTCTTAGGAAGATGGTCCAAGGATCTAGACAATGGCATGAGAAATTGTCTTTTGCTCTTTTGGGATATTGAACAACTGTCCGTACATCAGTTGGCGCAACGCCTTACTTGTTGGTTTATGGCATTGAAGCGGTCATACCTGCGGAAGTTGAGATTCCCTCTCTCCGAATCATTGTCGAAGCAGGAATTGAGGACACTGAATGGGTCAAGTCCCGACTGGAACAGTTAAGTTTAATTGATGAAAAGCGTTTGGCAGCAGTTTGTTTTGGTCAGTTATACCAACAAAGAATGGCACGCGCTTACAATAAGAAAGTGCGCCCAAGACAGTTTGAAGTAGGACAACTTGTCTCAAAACGTATCTTTTCGCACCAGAAAGAAGCAAAAGGAAAGTTCGCCCCGAATTGGCAAGGTCCTTACGTCGTCAAGAAAGTATTGTCAAAAGGAGCTCTACACTTGGCAGATATAAAAGGAAAGGTGACTGATATATCCGTCAACGCGGATGCGGTCAAGAGATACTATATCTGACATGGCTCTGTTAGGCATTTTTATACTTAGCATTCTCAGGTTGGGATGACGAAAGGCTATCATTCTCGCTACCCAAACACTGTTTAACCCTACTTAGCCCTTTGAAGCCTTGTTTATATTTCTTTGCTTTCCCTTCTTTTGGAACCAATGTACTAAAAAAAAATCAAAAAGAAAAAGAGAAAAGAAAATCATCAAAACAAGTTCATGTTAATTGAACTACGTCCGACCTGATTCCGAAAGGATACGTAGGCAATCTCACTCTGGGGTTCGGTCACACTAAAACAAAAATCCACATTTTCCAGTATTCAAAGAAACTGGGGCATGATTTTATTTTATTTTTGGACGATTTTCTCCGTCCAAATGGTTCCAAAAGTTGTAATTCGATTCAATAGTTCTTTTTACCTTTCCCCTTTAAGACCTTCTGATCAACTTTCGAGAATGCTAAATTGGTATATTACGGTGATGCCTCAACCATTGTAAAGAGAGAAATAAAATGAGAGTCTTATTGGTGAAAACCCTCACGGGCACCATAAGGCAATCTTGAGTTGAGAGAAAGACAAATAAGAGAGTCTTATTGGTGAAAACCTTCACGGGCACTATAAGGCGATAGTGAGTTGAGAGAAAGGCAAATGAGAGAGGTCAATTGGTGAAAACCGATCGATTAAGGTCTTCAGATATCATGGCCCAAGCATGGTTAAGACAAAGAACTCGGTTTCTAGGTGAAGCTTACAACATATTTTAAGAATTAGACGGTTCAGACGGATCGGGCATCCAGTCCAAAGTGCATGTCATGTTCATTGAAGTCAGCATATTCCTCCAGATAAGTCCTTTCTATTTTTATTCTTTGAAAGGTACACTTCTTGATTAAGTTGTAATACCTATTAGTTCACTTTCTTGTTTTCTTTCGTACTATTATTTTTGAGTCCTCTTCCGTCTAATTTTGTCAAAGCAAAGCAAAGAAAAGGCCACAAAATTGGTTACAGTTTCCCTGTTATATGAAGCAAAACTTTCTGGGCATGAACATGCATGGGCAAAGGCATAAAGCCATCTTTGATTTTTCCTGACGAGCAAAAGGTTTGACGGACTGAACAATGTGTCAAGGGTCGACAAAAGTTACTCGGGTAAAAGTTGTTCTGGAGCAAGGTTGTTTGCACCATAAACAGAAATGGTGATAGGCACAAAATACTCAGGTTTTGATGTTGAGAAATAAGATCTCCAGATAGCAATGACAGAATCTCCTGGAAATTTGTATGACTATCGATGAAGTCAGTGTTTCTAACAAGTGTAATGGACGTAAGGTCAAGTCACTCAAGAAATCAAGGCCAAAAACTGACCACCATTTTAAAACTAACAAATTTTTCTTTGTTCAGAATAAGAACATAACAGTTTTAGGAAACAGTTCGTGAAAAGACGAACACCACCAAGTGAAGTTCTCAAATCCTTAGTTTTCTTCTAATATACAAGTAATCATGTTATTCTTAGTTTTATTATAGGGAATCAATACCCTATCTTCAACACAGGGTACCACATTCCCTGGTCACATTACTTCTTGCCTACACCTTATCGTCAACACAGGGTACTACATCCCCTGGTTGCATTTCTTATTGCTAACATAGGGTACTACATCCCCTAGTTGCATTTCTATTTGCCTACATAGGGTACGACACTCCCTAGTAGCATCTTAGTGAGCCAAGAGCCTCATCTTATTTCCAACACATGGTACTACATCCCCTGGTTGCATTACTTTCTGCCAACATAGGGTACAACATTCCCTAGTAGCATCTTAGAGAGCCACGAGCCTCATCTTATTGTCAATACATGGTACTACATCCCCTGGTTGCATTTTTCTGCCTACATAGGGTACGACATTCCCTAGTAGAATCTTAGAGAGCCAAGAGCCTCATCTTATTTCCAACATAGGGTACTACATCCCCTGGTTGTATTTCTTATTGCTAACATAGGGTACGACATTCCCTAGTAGCATATCAAAGTGCCATGTGCCTCATCTTATCGTCAACACAGGGTACTACATCCCCTGGTTTCTTGCATTCTTGTTAACATTGGGTACGACATCCCCCATTATTTATATAAAAAAATGTGTCGTTTTCAATTCTTTATTTTTGCAATACCAAAGATAGTTTAATGTGTTTTTAATAACTCACAAAAATTTCCTAGTGCAAACTGGGGCAGGAAATTTTTGTTTGTTTTGTTTGTTTGTGATGGCTTATAGGTTTTTCTGCAAAGCACAGATTGTATGTGTAAAAATAAGATTCCATCTCTCGTTAGAGAAAGCAAAACGTTTGATCTCAATACCAGCCGCAAACAGCTTTGACAGGATACATGCAGAGGATGTCAAGATCCATCTTCCTATCACCGGATCAAGAAGAAAGCCTGGGAGAATATTCCATAGTCTTTTATATCGGAGAGCATCAAGTTTCAGTCTAAATCAATAGGAGAAGCAAGTCAAGAATCAAGACAAGACTCCAGATGGAATTTGGATAGGAATTTTGTAACTCTTAGATTTCAGGAGTATATATTTTTCTTTTCATTTTGATGTAATAATAGGAATCGCAGATCGGAACCTCGACGAAACTTCACTCGATACTCCCTCTAAGAATACTCCATTACTCTTCTTGAACTACACGTGACTTGATTCCCTTATAACTCGAATATGTGGGTTGCCTAAAACCAAGGCTCGGTCACACCTTTTTCTTTTATCTTTTCTTCCATGTTAAATAATAGTGAGGTAAAAAATCAGTCACCTTGTTCATTTTCTTTGCCTGAAAACTCTTCATATTTCCAAGCAAAGAGGGGCATGCTGTGAACAACTAATTTTTTACCACACTCAAATGTTATACCATTTTAGTGTAGATATTCCTTTTAAGCCTAATCTTGATGTTCTAACCCTTTATCTTACTCTTAGTAGATTTTATTGAAAAATAAATAAATTCTCACATTCTTAAAGTACAATTTTATTTCTATTTATAATTAAAAAAAATCACAAATATAAATAATTAGAATTTTAATAAGTAAGTTATAGAATCTTTCTTAGTATCATATAAAGTACATGTAAATAATAATAATCCTAATTTCCCCCACCCCTCACGTCACTATGCACACACACACGTTGGTTTCATTTAATTTTTAATTTTGTAAAAAAAAGGATAAATCTTAAAAGATTCAAAAAATTATTATTCTAACTACTCACCATGATCTCCTCAACCCTGCCCCTTGATTTCCTCATCCTACACTCCCACTCCCACACAACATCACGTTTGACCAACCACTTCATCCATCTTATTCTATAAATAGACAAGAGGCAAAAGAAAAAAAAAGGGGGACGAGAAAAAGTTTGCTGTGCCATCGAGGTCCGAGCTTTGGCCCCATAAAGTTTCTAGTACGTCGAGGTTCTGTTTGGAGTTCTTATCTGCTTTTGGACTCCCCAACTGTAAAACTCACAAAGTTAGATTTCTTGATTCAACTCTTAATTGCATCATTATTTTGTTTTATACACCACAAATGAATCTTTTCATATTCTAAGTTTTGAGCATTCTGTATTAATTGGCTTTAAACATCCCTTGAAGGATGTTAGCATGTTGGTTCATTTTAATGTGATTATTATTCATGTGAATTTATTAACTTGAAGGAATAACGTAATAATTGGAATTCAAGTAAGTAAGAACTGAAAGGCAAATAACTTTGAAATTTTGGCATCTTTTGAAGTTTAAGTCTTAAGTATCTGTCTATTAGTTCTTAAATGGTTGGCTGCTTCAATTATTTTGTTGCTAGCATATCATATACTTTATTGGGTTTTGAAGAGATAAGATTACATTATTGCAAAATTATGGATAACAGAGGTTATTTTATCAAGAAATAGGCCACTGTGCAAATTGAAGTGGGGGCTAGATTTAATCTATCATTGTGATTGTGTACACGTTTGCGTGACATAGTTACAAACTTTTTAATAAATCAAAGTACATGTTCACATGACTTTGGCCAATTAATTCCCATTTCTTTTCATGACTAAAGAAACAACGTACTTTAACTACAAAAATATTAAGCCAAATAATATGAATACAATTAAATATCTTGAATATAAACGAGACAAAATAATTAAATATTCTGAATACGCTATTTTTTCATGTGTTCATACCCGAACCTTGAATTGATATGCTTAAATAATAAAAGGATCATGTGTGCATTCCGCGTCTCGATACCTTTAGATTTAAAATAATCATGTTATAATCATGTGTACATTCCGTACCTTGGTTTAACATTTAATTCCAAAGATTTACCTTGTATGCCTTCTGCTTCCTGGTGAACACAATTAATAAAAATATAATTAGATAAGCGGTAATAAATAAGCCATAATTAATAAAAATACAAGAATAGCCGAAAATTTATTTAAGCCTTACATTAGTCAATAAAGCGACCGTGCTATAACCACGAGACTCGAGGGGTGCCTTACACCTTCCCCTCGGTCAACAGAATTCCTTACTCAGTCTTCTGTTTTCGTAGACTATAAATTAAGAGTCAAACCTTCCTTTTGAAAGGGGATTCAAATAAAAGGTGACTTGGAACACCAAAACTCAATTCCAAGTGGCGACTCTAAATAATAAATAATCCGTTTTCAAAATGTCACTTTAATTAGAAAAACTCTTCTAACTCAACCTCGTAATACGGTGAGGGGAAAAGAGTGTGACAGCTATATAAGTCATGCTAAAATAAGTATAACTAATAAGTGCTAATATTAATTACATAACTAAGTATTAAAGAAAAAGATAAACTAAGTTATGCATTTTCATTATAAACCAATGTAAAACTAAAATAATTATCCAGCACAATTGTCATTCATAGTATTGAACTGAATTTCTTTTGTTAGCATTAATATTGATTTGAACTTTATTTTTGTTACTACATTTATGGACTTTAAAATTTATTTACATTAAATTTTTTAAGTCTAAACTTAAAATAATACGTTGAAAGATAAACTGTTAAAAATCCAAATCAATTATGGTTAGGTTTTATTCTCCAATATCAAACTAAATCAAACTATATCATATTATTTTTTTTCTTGATTTGACTCAAACTATCGATTTGATACAATTTATCGATTTTCTTTGTACACTCGTGATAAGTACAATTGAAGAGGTATGTGTGAAAAGTTTTATGGGGCCTCATATTTTACAAATGCAATTGAAGATATATGTGCAAGTCTGGTGGACTCATGTTGCATGTTGACCTGGTGTGTTAATTCTTGAAATCACTTAATTAAAAGGCATCTCCAGCTTAATTGAAATGAATACATATGTGAAAAGAATTTTGTGGTCTACCAACACAAAAGTAAATTAGCTTATACACAACAATTGTTGAAAAGTAGAGAGAAGAATGTCCCATTGCAATGACATCATCAGTGTCAGGTTATACAGTAGAAAAGCAAGTATGAATTTGGCGTGTCAAACAAAAAACATAATACAAGGAGAACATGCCCTGTTTCAACGTGGCAAAATATCTGCAATTTAGCAGAAAATGGTGGCAATGTTTTGGTAGCTGTTGATCATATCCAAATAATGCAGCAGCGAGTATAACTTTTTCAGTTGTTGATCATACTCCCTCTTATTAAATAGTACTCTCTCCGGTCCAAAATAATTAATTTTTCGCACGTATTAAAAAATTTATTTTTTAACATTAATTAATTAATAATATAATATATTATATTAACTTTCATTATCTCTTCACAGACATACTCATAATATATTCTTCAACATTATTTATTTTAAAAAATAATTAATTCATTCTTGAAATTTGAAAAAATCACTTATTTTAAATCATAAAAAAAAGACCAAAAAATTACTTATTTTTGGACCGAAGGGAGTAGAATGTAACTGCATTTTAAGATTTTTTAACGAAAACATCAGAATTTTCTTGCAACATGCATGGATTTATTTTTTAACTTCAAAAAGTATACAAGAGTTGAATATAATAGATTACCTAAAATTGAAATTTAACTATACCAACCAAAGTTGGTCGGTAATTTCAAAAGCTGGGTTCATTAACCGACCAATTTTGGTCGCTATTGTTTAATTTTTTTTAGACTTAAGCGACCAAGGTTGGTCGCTAATTTACAGAAAATAATTTTTTTTTACTTAAATACCGACCAACTTTGGTCGGTTTTCTGGGTTTTAATTTTGGCATAAAATGCATGTTTTGGCAGCTACACCACCTGCCAGCATACCAAAATCCCTAAATAACAATATAATTCAATACCAAATCCCTAAAACAACATCAACAACAACAACAACAACAACATAATTCAATAAAAACATTAAAAGTAACAAATTAAAGTTCAATAGAACTAACAAATTAAACTAACAAAACTAAGTTAAAGCTTATTACAATTAATTCAAAAACGGTTCTATTTGTCTAGTTCAAAGTATATAAAAGTCAATGAGTGTTTTGTACAACATCATCATCACCGCCTGATGAACTTTCATTTATAAGACGGTATAAAGAAGGGTCTTGTGGTGTACGGGAAGAACGACCACGGGGAGGACGGGAGGAACGCTCACGGGGAGGTCGGGAGGAACGCTCACGGGGAGGTCGGGAGGAACGCTCACGGGGAGGTCGGGAGGAACGCTCACGGGGAGGTCGAGCCTCTGGCGATGAGTCACGAGATCAGGAAATTGGAAAAGCTCCAGTAGATAGGAGAGTTCTGATCTGAGCTTGAATGCCAAGGTACTGAGCATCTCTAACCTTTTCTCTTTCCATGGCCGCTTCTAGCTCGGATGTGAGCCTTGTCACAGTCTCCCGCATAGAGGAGAGGCTCTCCCTATCAAGTTGGTCGCCTTACGAGGAAGAACCCTATTCCTTGCATTCCACACTTATAGCTATGGAATTTCTTAACATGAAGCCCGTATACCTTCTCCCATTTTGGACCGCCAGCAGACTTCATCCATATTCTTTCAGCATCCTCGTCTGAAGGTTGGGTTGGCTCGCCCGACTCATTAGGTGGCTGAGTGCGGATGAATTCCTCCACGTTAGTTTGGAAGCGACCCTATACAAAAATTTACATTGAATTAGTATTTCAAAATTTATACAAAAGTAAATCAAAATACTTAATGAGAAGTGAAAACTTACATATACAGTCGAGACCCGGCCCTCGACCCACCTTTCATGATCCGTCTCTTTCTTCTTCTTTATAATATGTGTCTCCTTGAATAGCTCATCTTGGTTCATTGGATGCCCCAACTTCTTTTCCTGAAAATAAATTAATTTAGTTAATAAACAGAATAGATATACTTTGAAAATTAAAATAAATTAAGAAATTACGTACCAATATTCTTTTTATTGTCCCTAGGTTGATCGCACCTCTAGTGTGTAAGGAGCCTCCCTTCTCAGATGCACGACACTCAGATGCACGAGCTTTCTTTCCTTTTTCGCTCTTCTCTAAGAACTTTGCGGTAAGCCATTGCCTTTGCAAATCATCCCATAAATTTTGAAGTAACCAGTCAGGCTTCTTGTTTTTCTTTCTAGCTTCGGAGAAAGTATGCGACAACCGCTTGCGAGCTTTGTGATAAAAATTTGCAACCACTTTCGCGCTATAGCGGTGTTCCCATACACACTTGCTCTATATTTCAAAAGTGAAATATTATATGAAAATATCATAAATATAAATAATTAAACTGCTTAAAAGAACATTTATACCTTAAATTGATTGAAAATTTGCTCCTTCAGCGAGAATGGAAAATCAGTCCAAGTCGAATAAGGGCCATCATAAAGCTTTCTGATGGCTTTTGTGATTATCCTCGTAGTCTTATTACTCGGGATGAACCTGCAATTTAACAAAAAAACACATTAATATCTTAGTAAAAACTTTATAAAATAATAAACGCAAAAAATAACAAAGAACTCTTACCCATCACTCTCAGGGACTATGATGATCCTGCCATATTGATCATAATGCACCTCCTCGTCGTCATCATCATCACCGTATGAAGCATGTATATCAGAGGAATGTGTGGAAGGTTTAGGGGGGTCAAAGCTACTACTTCTCACGCGAAGACCTAAAATAGATGGAGTCGCTGATGAAGATGACTGCGATCCCTATGACTGCGACATAGCTGGATGGGCCCCAAGTGGCTGGGATACTGATAGCTGTGACCCCAGTGGCTGTGACATGGATGGATGCGATCCACGCGATGCAGATGCCTGCGATCCATGTGGTCGTGAGGCAGCTGGACTATATGCCGGACGTATAGTCATATGGCCCTGTGATGAAAGACCTGGTGTCTGCATGAAGGTGTAGGGCTCGTGATGCTGTGGCAGATCATTATAGCCGTTGGGTGGAGGATAAGACATAGGCATATGCATAAGCATCTCTGAAGAGGGTGTAAAATATGGAGTATTATTTGTTACCTTCCTCTTTCCCTTCCTAGCATTTTCTCGAGCCCGAGAACCAGTAGGGTCATTGTTACCTTGACCCTTGCCTGTCATCTGCATAATATAATATATATTTAGATTGAAACATATAAGAAACTAGCTATAAAACTAGAGTTATTTAAAAAACCAACTTTTTAAAGCTCATCGACGTATTGTTCATCGTCCGAGAATTCTTCTTCCTCACTTGTTTGAGCTTCATCAGTTGATTCTTTGCCCTCAATTTCTATAATTGTTACTTTATTTATATCAACTTCTTTCAATATGTGTTCAGGAAGTTCCAAATTATTTTTTAACTGATCGTCCACTATTTGGTGAACACTTCATTTTGATATGCAACATCTAACACATTCTCGACTTCTACCCTACCTACAAGCTTAGTTTTTATTACAACCCACCAATCGGACTTATTCCACCACAATGAATAAGGAGCATAATACACTTGCCTAACATTATGTGCAATTATGAAAGGATCATAGTGATCATACTTTCTCGTATGATTAACCTTAATTATGTTGTATTGGTTGCGTACTCTTGTACCTCTTGTTAGATTTGGGTCAAACCACTTTCATCTAAAGAGTATCAATTTCTTATATGGATAACCCGTATATTCTAGTTCTATTATTTCTTCGAGCACACCATAACAATCAATATCTCCAACTTGGTTGCCATCACCACCTTGAACCCATACCCCGCTGTTGTTGCTCTTTTTATTTTTAGAGCAATCCTCTGTATTGAACTTATAACCATTCACTACATACTTAGACATTGTTGTGACCTGAATCCAGGTCCCCAAGATATATCTTTCAAAAATTGATTTACACCATTATTTGGATCATTTACCTACATATTGTTAAAAAAATTCATAAGTTAGCATAACTTACAAACATTGTTTACCTATATAGTGTCAAAACATTATCATGATAAACTTACAAATTGTTTGAACCACGTACGAAATATTTTTAGAAGTTTAATCGAGATGTAATCACAGTAAATTTTATATTTTGATAACTAATAAATCAATACTTACTTGAGAAATGGTACAACTTCGGGGCAATTTAGCAACACATGAAGTGTAGCTGACTTGTACTCCATATCACTCAAACTTCTCTTTCTAACATCTTTAGAACATTGGCATGGTTGATTGAATATGGATATAGGTGGATATAATGGATCATTCACACATTCGACCGTGTGCCTATTGGGCCTATTCCTAGCACATGGCACATTAATATCAAAATAATAAGAACATAAATGAGCAGTTTCCTTTGCAAGATAAGCTTCGCATATAGATCCTTCAATCATATTCCTCTACTTAACAAATTATTTACATTTTCCAATTGTCCTACATAATGTCATGTTAGCCAAGAACATTCAAATAAAATAGAAAATTACATCAAACTTATAATATTACCTCTCAAAAGGATACATCCATCTGCATTGAACATGCCCTCCAAGTCGTGCCTCGTGTACAAGGTGGATAGGAAGGTGTTCTATCACATCAAAAAAATCACATGAAAATATCTTTTTCATCTTACTAGAAGTTACACGAATGTTCTGATCCATCCGGAGTAGGTTTTCTTCCCTTAAAGTGGTAGAACACAAGTCTTTGAAAAATAAACTAATCTATGTGATGAGTTTCCAGATTCTTTCAGGCAAACCATAAAATGCAATAGGCACTAAGGTCTCCATGAAAACATGACAATCATGACTTTTCACATGGTTCAACTTCCCTACCTCCGTCTCAACTTTTTTTCCAAGATTCGACGCATAACCCTCAGGCATCTTCAATTTCGTAACCCAATCACAAATTTGCCGTCTTTCCTCCAAAGTGAATGTGTAACTTGCTTTGGGCTTGAATATCTTACCATTGTTTCTATCTGCAAGTATAATTCAGGCCGCCTGCAATATTCATGTAAGTCAATTCTAACCTTCGGGTTATCCTTTGTCTTACCTTTAACATCCGTCACTTTGATGAACAAATTGTCAAAATAATTTTTCTCAATATGCATGAAATCAAGGTTGTGACGAAGAAGATTATCCTTCCAATAAGGCAACTCCCAAAATATACTCTGTTTCGTCCAATTATGAGTAACACCGTATCCAGAGAATCTATAAGGTGGAGCTTCAGAAACTTTACTGAAGTTCTGGACCCTCTCCCAAATTTCCTCACCTGAAAGTATCGGAGGTGGAGAATCATATTCCATTTTATTCTTTTTGAATGCATTTTTCATCCTTCTAAACTCATGATCAGGAGGCAAGAATTGACAATGACAATCAAACCATGATTGCTTTAGGCCCTGTATTAACCGACCAACTTTGGTCGGTAATTTTAAATAAGATTTATTTATATTTTATAAAATATTTCAAATAATAATATAATTATTAAAACTTTATAACTGGGTCCCACATTANATGATTGCTTTAGGCCCTGTATTAACCGACCAACTTTGGTCGGTAATTTTAAATAAGATTTATTTATATTTTATAAAATATTTTAAATAATAATACAATTATTAAAACTTTATAAATGGATCCCACATTACCGACCAAAGTTGGTCGGTAATGTCAAAGTTTCTTTGACCAAGCAAGTCTGACCAGCTCGGTCAACTTGTTGACCAGTTTACCGACCAACCTTGGTCGGTAAGTTATTTAAAATAAATATAAAATATTTTTCTCCCTTTTTCCGATCAACTTTGGTCACTTTTTTTGACCAACCAACTTTGGTCGCAAAAGCTTGGTCGGTAAATACCAGATTTCTAGTAGTGTGTTTTTCAAAATTTTCACCCAAATCACTCACAAAACTTCAAAAATAATCCAAAATCATATTCATGTCCAAACACAACTCTAAATTTCAAATACCATTTTCTCTTGAAAACTTTTTCACCATGTTTTGGAATTTTACAATTCTTATGTCCAGACGCCCACTTCGTCACGTTTTATATAATGCGACTTGAAATGAAGTTTAAAAATGAAAAAAAGATTTTTATATTGTGTGGTCTAAAACAAGTCATAAATAATTTGTGAGGCTATAAATTATGTCATTAATTTAAAAGAAAAATTTTAAAGTTAAATTATTTCTAAATATAAAAAGATATAACTTTTTTTATGATACACTAAAAAAGAAAATACATTACATAAATTGGGACAAGGCGTACTAATTAAGAAATTTCTTCAAGTAATCTAAATATAATGTCATCTATATCTTAATTTTTGAATATCTTCTTCAACTAGTTCATCGTCTAACTCACTATTAGAATTCAACATAATAATGTCGTATAATTAATCATAATCAAACTCATCAAATTTGATATATATATTTTAGCTTATAATATTAGTATCTGTAAGCTTCTTGCTTTACATTCTTAACTTAGTATAATTTTCTTTAATAACATAACTTTTTATGGTTTAACCATCAACATTAACAGCCTATATCATTAGTTTTTCAGTTGATTGTAGTGGAATTGCTAATTCAATTATTTTGTATATATAGAAAAATATGTATTAATGGAAGGAAAGTGAAATAATTTTCCTAAAGATATGAGAAAAGAAATACTATGAAGTGTGAAAAAAATTAAAGTGCACCACCCGCTAAAAATTGGAACAAGGTAATAGTGAATAATAGTTAATGGAGAAAACGTAGAATAACTGAGGAAGAAGGTAACCAGAAGGATATTAGATACTAGAACATAGAAGGGAGATGAGGGGATAAGCCAAAGCTTCGACATAATACGATGCCCCCTTTGTTTCATATCCTTGCTATTTAAATGCATTCTCCTCACAGGGGCAATTTAGTCAATTTGGTTCATAACAATACCTCTGTAGCAAACGGTTGAGAATCTGCCTCTCCTTAAGTCATTCATCCACCGTGTGAACGCGAGATTGAGCTACCAACTCAAAGGTCAATGGAGGATCATAATCACACAATGCTTTTGAATGGGGACATTTGAATTGCTAAGTGAAATATAGAATTGTACCAAAATTCTGCTAAACTTAGCCATTAGCTCCAATTAGATAGTTTGTGACTAGTCATGCATAAGAGATAACATTTTAACCATCTGTTCAATTGCTCCGTTTTGTCACGACCCGATTTACCCCCTCCCCCTGAAAGACATCGTGACGGCACCTAGTCTTTACGACTAGGTAAGCCTAATTGCGGAAAGGATATTAAATGGAAGCAATAAAATAAAGACGGAATAAAGTAAATCTACAGATGAAACATCGTCACTTGGCGTGCACAAAAATACAACTTCCCCAGAACCCGGAACATCACTTTAGTCACAAGGCTCTGTCTCAAAATAGCTCTATACAACGTAAGGGAATTTATATGAAAAATCTATCTAAATCTGGAGTGGAAGGTGACTCGAAGGACTCTGCGGAGACGGCAGAATTACCTTTTGGTCTCCTGGAAGCTGCTGCTCGGACCCCTAGCCGCGAAACTGAGCGCTGGTACTTGGATCTGCACAAAAAAAAATGTGCAGGAAAGGGCATGAGTACACCACAAATTGGTACCCAATATGTGCCAAGTCTAACCCCAGCCGGGTAGTGACGAGGTCAGGTTAAGGCTCTACTGGATTTTTTTTTATAGTAAAACAATTTTTAAAATACAGAGAGATATAATAAGCTAAGGCAAAACAGTAGAAATAATGAGCAAAAAGAAAATAGCAATAGGGGAGCCCTCGGCTCAGCACAACGTATCTCACAGTAACACATATGCAATGCAGTACAAGAGAAAGCTCCCGGAATCTCGTCCGTAGTCTCAATTTAAATATGCAATGCAGTACAGGGAGAAATCTCCCGGAATCTCGTCCGTAGTCCCAACTTAAATATGCAATGCAGTACAGGGGGAAAGCTCCCGAAATCTCGTCCGTAGTCCCAATTTAAATATGCAATGCAGTACAGGGGGAAAGCTCCCGGAATCTCGTCCGTAGTCCCAATTTAAATATGCAATGCAGTGCGAATACCGGATACAATTTATTTAAATAGTTCAGGAAAATCACAGGCAAAAATATGGATAAGACTATCTAAACATGGTGCACATAGTAACAACTAGGGGAAATTCAAGTAAAACAGGTAAATATGCTCCTTCCTAATCTAAACTACATAATCAATACATGAGATAATGAAATAGGAATGAAATGATTTATGTCATGGAGGAAAAAAATGGAGTTTTAGCAACAATGGCCCGTGTACGTACTCATCACCTCACGTACATGACGCCCAAACAACAAAAACAGTATTAAAATCGCCTAAGGGGGAAGTCCCCAACACAGAGTTAGGCAAGTCACTTACCTCGACTGCGCTACTCAACTTAAAACCACGCTCTCGCCACGAGTATCCGACTTCGAATGACCAAAATCAATTCAATTCGATTGCATAATGTAAATATCACTTTAAGAAATCAAAATAGCTAATATGTTCAAAGCAAATACGCGAAATTAGGCAAATTGCCCAAAAATTTCCCCGGGCCCACGTCTCGGAATCAAGTGAAAGTTGCAAATTTAAAACACCTATTCATTCACGAACTCACTCGAACAAGAATCATCGAAAGCTGACGTCAAAATCTTATTAAATTCTCGGATTCCTATTTGGGGAATCTTCTTCCCATTTTCATGATTTTTTTCACCCAAATTCATTGATTGCATGGAAGAAATTGTTATAGATTAATGATATACAAGTGAAATGAGGTTAGGAATTGTTACCTATGAATCTTCTCCTCAAAACCCACTCAAAATCGCCTACTCCCCAGCTCCAAATATTTTTTAGAAGATATGAATTTCAATCCCTCGAATTTGGTATAAACTGCCCAGCGATCCCGCACCTGCGCCCCTTGGACCGCACCTGCGAAAAATCCATCGCAGGTGCGAAAACTCACTAAAAGGACTGGGGCCGCACCTGCGGTCATTGTGCTGCATCTGCGGCTCCGCACATGCGGAACCCAGACCGCACCTGCGAGAACTGGTTGAACTTGACAAAACCCGCACCTGCGAGCCCCTTTCCGCACCTGCGGTTCCCTGTTCTCAAGTGCGAGACACCAGAACTAGCAATGGTTCAGCTGTTTTTCAAGTTCCAAAAATCACTCGTTGAGCATCCGAAACATCCCCGAGGCCCCCGGGACCTCAACCAAACTTACCAACCAGTCCCAATACCTTATCCAAACTTAGTCGAGCCTCCAAAACACATCACATAACCTCAAAATCACCAAGTATACATGGATTCAAGCCTAAGAACTTATGAAATTTCCAAAATTCACAACCGATGTCGAAACACGTCAAAACTAGTCCGAATGACCTCAAATTTTAAACACAGGTCACAATTGACACAACAGACCTACATCCACTCTCGGAATTCCATTCCGAGTCCGATATCAAAATTTCACCTATCGGCCGAAATCGCCGAAATTCTAACTTTCACCAATTCAAGCCTAAATCTACTACAAACCTCAAAAACACGTTCCGAACACGCTCCTAAATCTAAAATCACCCAACGGAGCTAACGGACTCGACGGAATCCCATTCCGGACTTGTCTTCCCACAGTTCCAACTACTGTCCGATTTCTAAAGCTTAAACTCACATATAAGGACTATGTGTCCAAAAACTCTCCTAATTTCACCACTCAACGTTCCGACAAGTCCCAAAAGTAGAAATAGACATGGGGAAAGCAGTTATTAGGGGATCGGGGAGCTAACTCTCAAAACGACCTACCGGGTCGTTACATTCTCCCCCTCTTAAGAAAATCGTTCGTCCTCGAACGAGTATAGAGACATACCTGAAGTTGTGAAAAGATGAGGGTACTGACTGCGCATATCCTGCTCGGTCTTCCAAGTCGCCTCCTCGACCTGCTGACCCCTCCACTAAACCTTTTACTGACGCAATATCCTTTGACCTGAGCTTTCTGACATGTCTATCCAAAATAGGTACTGGCTCCTTAACATATGATAAATCCTTGTCCAACTGGACTGAACTGAAATTCAAAGCATGAGTCGGGTCACCGTGATACTTCCAGAGCATGGAGACGTGGAATACCAAATGAACTCCTGCTAGGTTGGGAGGCAGGTCTAGCTCATAAGCGACCTCCCCAACACGTCGCAACACCTCAAAAGAGCCAATAAATCTCGGACTCAGCTTACCCTCCTTCCGAAACCTCATGACGCCCTTCATAGGCGATACCCGAAACAAAACCCTATCACCAGCCATAAATGCCAAATCACGAACCTTCCGGTCCACATAACTCTTCTGCCTGGACTGAGCTGCACGAAGTCTCTCATGAATCACCTTCACCTTGTCCAGGGCGTCCTGGACCAAATCTGTACCCAACAATCGGGGCTCGCTCGGCTCAAACCATCCCACTGGGGACCTGCACCGTCTACCATACAAAGCCTCATACGGCGCCATCTGAATGCTGGATTGGTGGCTGTTATTATAAGTAAACTCTGCAAGTGGCAAGTGTCGGTCCCATGACCCTCCAAAATCCATCACACATGCACGGAGCATATCCTTAAGAATCTGAATCGTGCGCTCGGACCGCCCGTCCGTCTGAGGGTGAAAGGTCGTACTCAACTCTACCCTGGTGCCTAGATCCTGCTGAACGGCTCTCCAGAACCGTGAAGTGAACTGTGTACCTCTGTCTGAAATGATAGATACTGGAATACCGTGGAGGCGAATAATCTCCCTGATATAAATATCCGCCAACCTCTTGGAGGAGTATGTAGTCATCACCGAAATGAAATAGGCTGACTTGGTCAGCCAATCAACAATCACCCAAATAGCATCGAACTTCTTCAAAGTCCGAGGACGTCCAACCACGAAGTCCATGATGATCCGCTCCCACTTCCACTCTGGAATCTCATTCTGTTGAAGTAACCCTCCCGGTCTCTGATGCTCATATTTGACTTGTTGACAGTTGAGACACATTGCCACAAACTCCACTATATCCTTTTTCATCCTTCTCCACCAATAGTGCTGTCTCAGATCCTGGTACATCTTCGCGGTACCCGGATGAATGGAATACCGCGAGATATGGGCCTCCTCAAGAATCCACTCCCGAAGCCCATCCACATTGGGCACACAGATCCGACCCTGCATCCTCATCATACCATCATCTCCTATAGTTACATCCCTGGCATCACCTCGCCGAACCCTGTCCTGAAGAACCAGAAGGTGGGGATCATCATACTGGCGCTCTCGAACGCGGTCATAAAGAGAAGACCGAGCCATCACACAAGCTAAAACCCGGCAAGGATCTGAAAGATTCAACCTCACAAACTGACTGGCTAAGGACTGAATATCTAAGGCTAAGGGCCTCTCAACTGCCAGAAGATATGCCAAACTCCCCAAACTCTCCGCCCGACGACTCAAGGCGTCGGCCGCCACATTGGCCTTCCCCGGATGGTATAATATAGTGATGTTATAGTCTTTTAGTAACTCCAACCATCTCCGTTGGCGCAAATTGAGGTCCTTCTGCTTGAATATGTGCTGCAAACTCCGGTGATCAGTGAAAATCTCACAGGGAACACCGTATAAATAATGATGCCATATCTTCAGGGCGTGAACAATTGCTGCCAACTCGAGATCATGAACCGGATAGTTCTTCTCATGTACCTTCAACTGTATGGACGCGTAGGCAATCACCCTACCGTCCTGCATCAACACCGCTCCGAGGCCAATCCCGAAAGCATCACAATAGACGGTATAAGACCCTGAACCCATAGGCAATACCAACACTGGAGCTGTAGTCAGGGCTGTCTTGAGCTTATGAAAGCTCTCCTCACACTCCTCGGTCCACCTGAGTGGAGCACCTTTTTGAGTCAACCTGGTCATCGGTGCTGCAATGGATGAAAATCCCTCCACAAAATGGCGATAATACCCAGCCAAACCAAGGAAACTTCGGATCTCCGTAGCTGAAGACGGTCTAGGCCAACTCTATACCGCCTCCACCTTCTTCGGATCTACCTTGATCCCATCCCAAGACACTATGTGGCCCAAGAATGCCACTGAATTAAGCCAGAACTCACATTTAGAGTATTTTGCATACAATCTCTTCTCCCTCAAAGTCTGAAGCACAGTCCTCAAGTGCTGCTCATGACCTTCCCGTGATCGGGAATACACCAGAATGTCGTCAATAAACACAATGACGAAGGAATCATGATAAGGCCGGAACACTGTGCATCAAATGCATAAAAGATGTCGGGGCATTGGTCAGCCCAAATGACATAACAAGAAACTCATAGTGGCCATATCTAGTCCTGAAGGCAGTCTTCGAGATATCCGGCTCCCGAATCTTCAACTGATGATAGCCAGAATGCAAGTTAATCTTGGAGAATACCCTGGAACTCTTTAGCTGGTCGAATAAATCATCAATGCGAGGCAAAGGATACATGTTCTTCACCGTGACCTTGTTCAACGGCTGATAATCAATACACATACACATAGAACCATCCTTTTTCTTCACAAATAATACTGGAGCACCCCAAGGTGATACACTGGGTCTAATGAAACCCTTATCAAGCAACTCATGTAACTGCTCCTTCAACTCAGGAGGAGCCATACGGTAAGGAGGGATAGAAATGGGCTGAGTGCCCAAACAAATCAATGCCAAAATCAATATCTTTGTCGGGCGGCATACTCGGAAGATCAGCTGGGAATATATCAAGAAAGTCCCTCACTTCTGGGACTGACTCAATGGGAGGGGTATCAACACTGACATCTCTCACATAGGACAAGTACGCATCACACCCCTTCTCAACCATCCGCTGAGCCTTAAGAAATGAAATGACCCTGCGGGGAGTATACTCTAAGGTACATCTCCACTCTAATCTCGGTAATCCTGGCATAGCCAGCATCATGGTCTTAGCGTGACAATCAAGAATAACATAATGGGGTGACAACCAGTCCATGCCCAAGATGACATCGAAATCTACCATCCTGAGTAATAATAAATCAGCCCTGGTCTCAAAACCACTAAGAGAAATCAAACACGACCGATATGCACGGTCCACAACTAGAGAGTCTCCCACAGGAGTAGATACATAAACAGGGGAACTCAAAGAATTCCGAGATATCCCCAGATGTGGATCAAAATAAGAGGACACATATGAATACGTAGAGCCTGGATCAAATAATACTGATGCATCCCTATGGGAGACAGGGACAATACTTGTGATGACTGATTCTGAAGAAACAACCTCGGAACGGGCTGGAAAGGCATAGTACCTGGCCTGGCCTCCCCCTCTAGGGCGACCCTTACCTCCCCGACCCCCACCTCGAGCTGACTGAGGAGGTGGAGTGGCAGCTGGGGCTGGAAGAATAGCCGGAGGACCCGGCAGAGCACGTGGAGGCTGATAAGACTATGGAGGTGCCCCCCTCCTGGCCCTGGGTCAGTCTCTAATCACGTGACGAGTGTCACCACACTCAAAGAAACCCCTCGGAGGATGCTGCGGCTGAGACTGAGACTAAATAGGAGCTGGCCTGGCCGTAAATAGTACCTCAAACTGGAGGCACACTGGATACTGGCGGTGCATAATAGGACTCCTGAGGTCTAGGAGGAGCTGGAATACCGCTGGCTGCTGGAAGGGCTAAATGAACAGAGCGACCCACAAAGACCTTACTGCAACGTGCTGATGGTGCACGAGCACCTAAAAAATGGCCAGTCTCTCGAGACCTCTTGTCCTCTCTCTCCTATGTGTCCCCGACGAACATGCCTTCTACTCTTCTGGCAATACTCACTGCCTGCTGGTAAGTGATATCCATCTCTAACTCTCTGGCCATACTAGTCCGAATACTAGGATGGAGTCTCTCAATGAAATGGAGAACCCGCTCTCTGATTGTGGGTACCAAGACTGGTGCATGCCGATCTAACTCGCTGAAACGGACTGCATACTCTGACACATTCATAGTACCCTGGCGCAACTGCTCGAACTCCGCGCGCCAAGTATCCTTGAGGCTCTGAGGGACATACTATCGCAGAAAAATCTCTGAAAACTGAGTCCAAGTGAGTGAGGCTTCCTCGTCCGGACTACTCAGCTCATAGGCTTGCCACCACTGATATGCCGCTCCCCTCAGCTAGAAAGCGGTGAAAGAAACCCCACTGGTCTCCACAATGCCCATAGTGTGGAGAATGAGATGGCACTCCTCAAGAAATCCCAGAGCGTCATTTGAATCTAGTCCGCTGAAAGTAGGTGGGTGGTACTTCTTGTACCTCTCAAGTCTGAGTTGCTCGGCCTCAGAAGCAGCTACCCTAGCATCATGCTGAACTGGAGCCGCTGGGGGCATAGGAATATACTCCGGGGCCTGATCAACCTGGCCCCTCTGCTCAGGAGTGCGGGCTACGGGAGTCTGTGCCCCACCCCCGTCCTGAGATGTAGCGGGAGATATCAGAAGTAGTCCAGCCTGAGCTAATGTACTGAACATGCTCATGAACTGAGCTAAAGTCTCCTGTAAGGCTGGAGCAGCAATAGGGAACTCCCGTGCCGGCTCTCCAGCTGGGGCTACCATAGGCTCCTCTGTCGCTGCTCTCGCCGGTGCTCGGGCTGCACCGCGTGGTCGTCCTCTACCCTGACCCCGACATCTGGTGGCTCTGGCGGGGGCTCGAGTGCCTGGTCGTCGGTCCTCCCAGTACAGGTCCTCACCATCTGTGGGAAAGAATAGAATAGAATTTTAGAATTTTTTGATGTCAATAACTCGCACGACAAGTAAACCAAAGAAATATGATTGTTCTTAACAGTTATATAACCTCCTGAAGATAGATACAGACGTCTCTGCACCGATCCGCGAGACTCTAATAAACCGGCTTGTGACTTGTGACTCCTATGAACCTAGACGCTCTGATACCAACTTATCACGACCCGATTTACCCCCCGAAATGCATCGTGACAGCACCTAGTCTCTATGACTAGGTACGCCTAATTGCGGAAAAGGATATTAAATGTAAGCAATAAAATAAAGACGGAATAAAGTAAATCTACAGATGAAACATCGCCACTTGGCGTGCACAAAAATACAACTTCCCCAGAACCCGGAACATCACTTTAGTCACAAGCTCCGTCTCAAAATAGCTCTATACAACGTAAGGGAATTTACATGAAAAATCTATCTAAATCTGGAGTGGAAGGTGACTCGAAGGACTCTGCGGACGCGGCGGAATTACCTTTCGGTCTCCTGGAAGCTGCTGCTCGGACCCCTAGCCGCGAAACTGAGCGCTGGTACCTGGATTTGCAAAAATAAAAAATATGTGCAGGAAAGGGCATGAGTACACCACAAATTGGTACCCAGTATGTGCGAAGCATAACCCCAGCCGGGTAGTCACGAGGTCAGGTTAAGGCTCTACTGGTTTTTTTTATATAGTAAAACAGTTTTTAAAATTTAACAGAGAGATATAATAAGCTAAGGCAAAACAGTAGAACAATGAGCTAATAGAAAATAGCAACAGGGGAGCCCTCGGCTCAGCACAAAGTATCTCACAGTAAAAAATATGCAATGCAGTACAGGGGGAAAGGCTCCCGGAATCTCGTTCGCAGTCCCAATTTAAATATGCAATGCAGTACAGGGGAAAAGCTCCCGGAATATCGTCCGTAGTCCCAATTTAAATATGCAATGCAGTACGTGGGGAAAGCTCCCGGAATCTCGTCCGTAGTCCCAATTTAAATATGCAATGCAGTGCGAATATCGGATATAATTTGTTTAAATAGTTCAGGAAAATAACATGTAAAAATATGGATAAGACTACCTAAACATGGTGCACATAGTAACAACTAGGGGAAATTCAAGTAAAACAGGTAGACATGCTCCTTCCTAATCTAAACTACATAATCAATACATGAGATAGTGAAATAGGAATGAAATGATTTATGTCATGGAGGGAAAAATGGAGTTTTAGCAACAATGGCCCGTGTGCTTACTCATCACCTCACGTACACGGCGCCCAAACAATAAAAACAGTATTAAAATCGCCTAAGGGGGAAGTCCCCAACATAGAGTAGGCAAGGCACTTACCTCGACTGCGCTACTCAACTCAAAACCACGCTCTTGCCACGAGTATCCGACTCCGAATGGATCAAATCTATTCAATTCGATTGCATAATGTAAATATCACTTTAAGGAATCAAAATAGCGAATATGTTCGAAGCTAATACGCGAAATTAGGAAAATTGCCCAAAAAGTCCCCTGGGCAAAGTTACAAATTTAGAACACCCATTCACTCACGAACTCACTCGAACAAGAATCATCGAAAGCCGACGTCAAAATCTATTAAAATTCTCGGATTCCTATTTGGGGAATCTTCATCCCATTTTCATGATTTTTTGCACCCAAATTAATTGATTGTATGGAAGAAATTGTTATAGATTAATGATATACAAGTGAAATGAGGTTAGGAATTGTTACCTATGAATCTTCTCCTCAAAACCCACTCAAAATCGCCTACTCTCGAGCTCCAAATCGTTTTTAGAAGATATGAATTTCAAGCCCTCGAATTTGGTATAAACTGCCCAGCGATCCCGCACCTGCATCCCTTGGACCGCACATGCGGAAATCGAAGTTGCAAAAAATCACTAAAAAGACTGGGGCCGCATCTGTGGCTCTGCACCTGCGGAATCCAGACCGCGCCTGCGAGAACTGGTTGACCTTAACCAAACCTGCACCTGCGAGCCCCTTTTCCGCACCTGCGTGTCCGCACCTGCGGTTCCCCGTCCGCAGCTGCGAGACACCAGAACCAACAATGGTTCAACTGTTTTCCAAGTTCCAAAAATCACCCATTGAGCATCCGAAACATCCCCGAGGCCCCCCGAGACCTCAACCAAACTTACTAACCAGTACCAATACCTTATTCAAACTTAGTCGAGCCTCCAAAACACATCACATAACCTCAAAATCACCAACTATACATGGATTCAAGCCTAAGAACTTATGAAATTTCTAAAATCCACAACTGATGCTGAAACACGTCAAAACTAGTCCAAATGACCTCAAATTTTACGCACAGGTCACAATTGACACAACAGACCTACAACCACTCTCAGAATTCCATTCCGAGCCCGATATATAAATTTCACCTATCGGCCGAAATCGCCAAAATTCTAACTTTCGCCAATTCAAGCCTAAATCTACTACAGACCTTGAAAACACGTTCCAAACACGCTCCTAACTTCAAAATCATCCAACGGAGATAACAGAGCTGACAGAATCCCATTCTGGACCCGTCTTCCCACATTTCCAACTACGGTCTGATTTCTAAAGCTTAAACTCACTTATAAGGACTATGTGACCAAAAACTCTCCGATTTTCCCCACTCAACATTCCGACAAGTCCCAAAAGCAGAAATAGACATGGGGAAAGTAATTATTAGGGGATCGGGGTGCTAACTCTCAAAACGACCTACCGGGTCGTTACACGTTTGGCCGTCCATTTGGGGGTGATAAGTTGAACTACGCTTCACCTGCACCCCCATACACTTGAAAAGCTCCTTCCAAAATAAGCTAACAAAAACTGGATCTTTATCTGAGATAATGGAAACTAGATTTCCATGTAGCTTTAAAAAATTATCAAGAAAAACTTGGGCCACTTGTGAAGCTATGTAGGGATGATCCAAAGCTAGGCATTGAGCATAGTAAAATGATCCACAATGACAAAGATTACCTCTTTCCCTCCTGATTTTGGAAACCCCTTAACAAAATTCATTTTGATATGTTCCCAAGCTCTACAGGGAATGGGTAAAGGCTGAAGAAGCCCCGGGGGTAAGCTACACTTTCGCCCTTGTTTCTCTGGCAAGTATCGCATTCTGCTACCAATTTCTTCACACTACCTAATAAGTCATGCCAATAAAACAAGGTTTGACCACTTGCAAATGTGGAATAAGATAGTAGTGAAAAGCTAATTTTGTTCGCTACAACTTGAATGGCCAACTCAACAAAACTAAATGAATATGTAACATTGGAGTATATAGCCTCATCCTTTTTACTTTATCGCCCCGACAGGAAGCTTCTCACTCCCTGCACTAAATATGCAGTCATATCTCGCAATTGATAATATGGATTATAGTTAGATGCTAGGCATGAAGGACTGCATATAGATGTTCGTAACACGCAACGGAAGACAATAACAATCCTAGGAAGATCTTTTGTGCTTAAAATTTATTTACATGTCAAAGATTGGATCTCAGACGTACCTGGTGAAGAGAGTCTCGTTTTAAAATTTCTTCGATAGTGTGAAGACCCTATGCGTATCCACACCGAGACCAATCCTTGCTATCAACTCTTTGATCAATGAAACCGTCGAACAAATTGAATGAAAATATTATCTCAACTCAAAGGTAGAAGAACCAGAAACACTTTTCTTGTAATTGTATTTTCTCTCTTGGCTTTGTATTGCACTCTCACTTTCACAAAGTGATTTGTCTTTTCAAGAATTGATACGTCAAATTTTCTCCATCTGTAATGATCTTGCTAAGAACTAGAGAAAATTAAACAACTAAAGTGCGAAATTAAAGAGAATTTGGGACAATTTTCTGTTTTATATATAAGTGAAAAGAAATAAGTTTGAACTACAAATAGCCAAAATGAAATAACTATTTACAATAGATGAACTCCATAGTTGAATGAGATCTGCAAAAAGAAGAAGAAGAATAAGAAGTCAGAGAGAGAAGAGAAGAGTAGAGGCAGAGATCGAGTAAAGGAAGGAGGAAGAGAGATGAATGACCTGGGAATCGTTGCCTTCCAATTTCTGTTGAGGGTAGTTATAACAACTTCAACTGACGTGAAAAAATCCTATCCCTTGTATCTCATTTATTCAAAACTAATCCTAGCCGTTAATTTGAAATTCGGTTATTCATCTTCACTGATTTTGTTACTACTTAGCCTAAGCTTCCTCTCATCGAACCCCATTGGCAACACTGATAATGTTGGATCATTACATACCCCCACCTCTTCAAAAGATCCTTGTCCTCAAGGATTGAAGTCGAAGTCTAGAAATTAGCTTTAAGGAACTGATAATCCTCCCATGTGGCATCCTCTGGAGGTAGATTTGACCATTTTACCAACACTCTAACTACAAAAACATTGTTCCTCTTGATCAATTTTTTTAGCAGAATAGCAACTGGCTTTACTAATAACTGACTATCCTCACCAGTGATAGGCAAATTGGTCTGCACTACCACTCTATCACCTACCTTTTTCTTGAGTAGAGAGACATGAAACACAGTGTGGACCTAAGATTCAGAGGGTAGATCTAATTTGTAAGCCACACTACCAATTCTGGCCAGAACCTTATAGGGTCCATAATATTTAGAACTCAGATTTAAGTTTCTTCTCAATGCAAGGGAAGTCTGCTTGTAAGCTTGCAGTTTTAGATAGATCATATCCCCCATTTGGAATTCTCTATCTGATCTTCTCTTACCAGCATAGTATTTCATTCTCTCCTGAGCCTTAATGAGATTGTCCTTCAATAGATGTTGCATCTGTTGTCTTCTCATCACTATATCTTTAGTTGCATGCACCATTGTTTCCAATAAGGGCCCAAGGGATAGCTGAGGGTGAGTAACCATACAAAGCCTCAAAAGGAGTACATTGTAGGCTGGTGTGGAAGTTGGTGTTGTACCACCACTCAGCAGCAATAAGCCACTGCTTCCATTGTGTTGGTCGACTAGCAGTCATGCATTTGAGATAATTTTCTAAACACTTGTTAACTATTTCAGTGTGACCATCGCTCTGAGGAAGGTAAGCAGTGATGTAGTGTAATTGAGTCCCCAAAAGATTGAATAAGGACTGCCAAAAATTGCTTAGAAACACCTTATCTCTGTCAGTTACTATTGATTCAGGAGTGCCATGCAATCAATATAATTTCATCCAGAACACATCAGCCACTGTTGCTTCAGTATAAGGATGTGAAAGAGCTATGAATTGTGCATACTTGGTCATTATATCAACCACCACAAGGATCACTTCCTTGTTCTTGGATTTTGGAAAGCCTTCCATGAGGTCCATACTAATGTGGCTTGAAGCTTGGTTTGGGATGGGAAGAGGTTGCAATAGACCAGGATATGCCATGTTGTCATCCTTACTCCTAAGGCAAGTATCACAGCTAGCCACAAAGTCAATTACCATCTGTTTCATCCTAGGACAATAGAACATATGTGACAACCTCTTTAAAGTCCCAAGTTGTCCTGAATGTCCACCTACAGGAGAGTCATGGAATGTGGAGATCAACTAAGTTCTGAGACCACCACTAATACCAATGTAGATATTTCCTTTCCTTCTGAGTATGCTGGAAGAGTAATGTAAGATTCTAGGTCCTTGTAGATTCACTGATGCCTGACTAATGAATTCTGCAGTTTGAGTGTCCCCTTAATAACTGTGTGCTATCTCCTGCATCCAATAAGGAACTGAGACACTGATTGCCGGTAGTTTTCCCTCGTATTGGCTTGTGTTGTCTTCTGATCCTTCCTGTTGCCTAGAAAGGGCATCATCTACCCTATTTTTAACCCCCTTCTTGTACTGCACTTCATAGTCCAACCCAAGTAATTTGGTCAATAATTTATGTTGTATTGCAGAAGTAACTCTTTGTTCAAGAAGGTACTTTAAATTGTGGTGGTCAGTTCTGACCACAAAATGCTTGTACTGTAAATAGTACCTCTGTTTGTCCACTGCATTCAGCAAAGCCATATACCCCTTCTCATAGATTGACTTACCTCTGTGCTTTTAAGCCAAAATTTTGCTAAAATAGGTTACTGGTATTCCTTCTTGCATCAGCACAGAACCAATGCCACTTTGACTAGCATCTGTTTCAATTATGAACTCCTTAATGTAGTCAGGTAAGGCCAACACTGGTGTAGAAGACATAGCTCTCTTGAGGGGTGTAAAGGCTAAGCCAGCTTCTCCATTCCATTTAAAAGCATCCTCCTTTAGTAAGTCAGTCAAAGGTCTACAAATAACTCCATAGTTAGCAGCGTACTTTCTATAGTATCTAGTCAACCCTAAGAATCCCCTCAATGCCCTCAATGAGTTTGGTCTAAGCCAATCGACCATGGCTTGTATTTTAGGAGGATCAGTAGATACTCTCTCTGCAGTTATGATATGACCTAAATACTCAACCTTAGATTGACCAAATGAACACTTAGACCTTTTAGAAAATAAGGAGTGTTTCCTCAAGGTATCAAATACAGCAATTAGGTGAGTCACATTATACTTCACAGATAGATTTTAGATAAGGATATCGTCAAAGAAGACCAAAATAAACTTTCTAAGAAAAGGTTGAAAAACTTGGTTCATTAGAGCTTGAAAGGTAGCTGGTGTAGTTATTAATCCAAATGGCATCACTTTGTATTCATAATGGTCTAAATGAGTTCTGAAAGTTGTCTTGTATACATATTCTAACTTCATTCTGGTATGGTGATAACCAACTCTCAAGTCCACCTTGGAAAAAATCACAGACCCACACAACTCATCTAGGAGGTAATCCATAATAGGTATAGGATACTTATACTTCACTGTGATGTCATCCACACCTATATAATCTATACAAAACCTCCAGGTTACATCCTTCTTTTTGACAAGCAAGGCTGGTGATGAAAAATGTGATTGACTATGCTGAATTATGCCATTGGTGAGCATCTCTTTAACCTGTTTTTCCAACTCATCCTTCTGATAATAGTTGTACCTGTAGGGGCTCAGACTAACTGGCATGGCTCCAGGTTTCAAAGGAATGGTATGATCTAAGGTTCTGACATGAGACAAAGATTTAGGTTCTGCAAACACATCAAGATATAGGTGTAACACCTCTTGAATTGCTTCTTCTACTGGTTCCTGACCTTCTGTCACCAAGGAACTCATCATGAATAGATGAGGTATCATAGCTTGGCCTTTCTTCAGCATTTTCCCCATTGTTCCACTTGAGATCATGTTCAGTTTACCTTAATCAGAGATACCCTGCAACACTAGTTTGTTTCCCTTCTTTCCAATGGTAACACACATCTTTTCATGATCAAACTTAGTGGGATTATGATTCTTCATCCAATCATTACCCATCACTATGTCACAACCTCCAAGTGGAATGATTAGTAAGTCTTCCTAGAAGGGTCTACCTTGCATCTTCCACTGATATCATGTGCAAATGGAAGTGCACATGACATAATTCCCATCAGCAACTGTCACTCTCACTGGTGGGCAATGCCTAGCATGATAGCCTGTTTACTTGACTGTATTAACATCAATGAAACTATGAGTGCTGCCAAAATCAATTAGCACTGTTAGTTTCCTGTTCCTTATGATACCTCTGTCCAATATGGTATTGACTCCTCTTTCGTCACCTGATAGAGGATTCATGCACACAGCTTCCATGACTTCTTGTTCCAATTCTCCTTCAATGATCAAGTATGTACATGGTTGCTCTTCTTCTACCTCAATACACTTAGGAAGTGGCTCTGCTGCTCCTATCATACAGTTCAGTTGCTTCTTCTTACATTGATGGCCTGGATCATATTTCTCACCACACCTAAAACACAAATGATTGCTCTTCCTGTATTCATAAACTTCAGGACTAAGTCTGAAGGAGTTTGGCTTGACTGCAACTGCAGCATGTGCCCTTGGGTTAACAGAACTGCCAGCTACAAAGGAGGGCTTTGTGATTCCCTTGTTCTTTCTTTGAGTAGCTTCTATAGCCTTCTCCTGCAATCTAGTTTGTTCCACAGCAAACCTTAGAGTTTTAGGTTTGAACAATTTCACCCCAAACCTAATCTCTTCCTTTAAACCACCTATGCAACTATATATAAAGTGTGACTCATCTAAATGAGGATTTCTTACCAAAATTTGATCCTTCAAGTCCTCAAACGTGCCTAGGAAATCATCAACATAACCTACTTGACTCAGCTTGTTAAAATTTTCCACTATGTCTCCCATTAGCTCCTCCCCAAACCGAATAAGTAACTCCTCTTTGAATTCAGCCCAACTCACTTCACCTCTGCTAAGTAATAAGGAGTGGTACCAAGTGTTAGCTAGTCCATTTAGATAGAGTGCAGCAACTTCGACTTTCAAGTTGTCTACAGATTAAATTATTTTTTACACTTTCGAATCCATAACCTTAGGTTCATGGCCCTAAAAATTAGGCAGCTCCCATTTAGGGAAAGGGGCCTGCATAGCTTGAGGTCTATTCTTCCTCAATTTCTGACTTGGTATTGGTAAGAGCCCATCTCCATGAGGTTTATCACCTTGAGCTCGCTGGGGAGATCTATCCAAATTTGTCAACCTATCTAAATTAGCTCTAGGATACCTTGTATTCCAGTCTGAGTGTTGCGAATTTCCTCTTGAGTGGACAGAACTTCATTCAAAACCTCATCGCGTCTCACTAGCTTATCATCCATAACTTTGTACCTAGCTCCTTCAACCATGACCACCTACACAGTACTAGGATTGAGGCTCTGATACCAAATGTAATGATCTTGCTAAGAACCAGAGAAAATTAAACAACTAAAGTGCGAAATTAAAGAGAATTTTGGACAACTTTCCATTTTATATATACGTGAAAAGAATAAGTTGAACTAAAATAGCCAAAATGAAATAACTATCTACTATAGATGAACTCCATAGCTGAATGAGATATGTAGAAGGAAGAAGAAGAAAGAAGTCTGAGAGAGGAGAAGAGTAGAGGCAGAGATCAAGTGAAGGAACGAGGAATATAGATGAATGATCTGGGAATCGTTGCCTTCCAATTTCCGTTGAAGGTAGTTATAATAACCTCAGCTGACGTGGCAAAATCCTAGCCCTTGTAGCTCATTTATTAGAAACTAATCCTAGCCGTTAATTTGAAATTCTGTTATTCATCTTCACTTATTCTTTTACTGCTTAACCTAATCTTCCTCTCATCAAACCCCGCACGCAACACTGATCTTGTGATGAATATTGGATCATTACGCCATCACCCTTCATATAACATTACCTATAAACCCTTTTTCTATTTCACAAATTAACTTTTATGGAATTTTTCTATGGATATTTCGATACTTCCGATCTTAATGGACTTACCATGAAGTCCAATACCAAATTAGATTATAAAATCCTTATTAGTACTTTACTATATATAGAATACAAATCCCATTTTCAATGGGTTCTTGTAGCCGACTTGTCATATTTTGGACTTTAACGTAATGTCCATAAGGACTTTCAGTTAACCCAATTTCAAATTGGAATTGACAAGTATTTACTCTTATATAAAATATAAGTATTAATTTATATATATATATTCAACCAAGAGATATAATTCAATTTCTATTCCAAATAGAAAACTTCAATTCATTCACAATATTAATTATATCCTTTGTGCTAGCAAAGAATATAATAATATTTTATTTGGAATAATAACTATATTTATGTGTATAATTAAATTCTTTTATTTGATTATCAAATAATAAAGTAATTAGTCTTTTAGCAAAGATCAGAACACTCGTTAGTGTGCGTCCCATAGGTTCAATACTAAGCCGGTAGTAAATTGATCGTATCAATATACTAATCAAGGGTGGCGTCTATCAACACTCATTAACGACCGGATAGAATGAAGTATACAATCTACTCTCAATAACCAGTAGAAGAATAATAAAGTAATTCCTTCTGTCCTTATAGCTCCGAGTCACCCTAGAATATGGTTCAATTGTCAAAATCCTAATAGGCGACCAATTATGTGTACATGTCAAATATAATCGACCATTGAATGACCTAAGAAACTCTTTTCTTCTTTTCATTCAATTGCTCTGGCCAAGATCTTAGTTTTGGTCGTTTATAATTCATGACAACATGGAGCTTAAACTCATTACCAAGAGTCGACAGATTCCATCTTGATCAAACACTAATTCTACAAGTATTTAATTATACCCAATATCCTTTCAACTATCGCCCTAGAGCCATAGGTATCTAGTATCAAAGCACAATAAATAACTTATCAATTATTATGACGATCACAAGTCAAAGGAAATTCTTACATCACATTCTTCAAGAGAATATCCTATTGACAATTTATGGTAATTCTAACCATTAGGAATTATCCAATGAGTCGGTTCAATGATCATATCTCTATATGAATCATCTATCTATGTGATTTAGTTAATGAAATCAACTAATCTTTATCCCATAAGTACGATCACATATATATTGATCTAACCGGATTACCGAAGTCCAAATTAATAATCCTACGATCAAGAAAAAATTTAGATTATATTATATGAAACTTCACTGTCATTATCATGATCTCCATCATGATGACAAGTCTCAAAATTTAAATAAGGACCTTATAAAATTAACAAGCAATTGATAATAACTATGATAAAAGAATAGCAATATTTTTATATCAAATAATGTGTACAAAAATATGTTCAAATTATCAATTATGAGACTGGATCTAGGGCATATCTACTATATCCCTGACAAGACACTCATCCATCAGTAACAAGAGTGATCCAAAAAGCTTCATCTGCAATGTCTTCGAACCCTCTTTTTCATGTTCTAATACCAATGCAAAGGTATGTGTTGATGAGTGCATACCAACACAAGAAAGCATTGATGCTTCAATTTGAGAATCATTATTGTCTCTCTTAAAGGCCTTCAATAATATGACTCTACTCTTTTCTTTATTCTAGTCATTTTTTCCTAAGTGGTTATCAAAAGAGATTAAAAATTGATGACATAGCAAAAGCCAATGCAAAATCAAAAAGAAAAATGGAAGAATACATTCATCATCGCTGACTGGGATCTCACCCTTGAGTCATAAAGTTAGAAGCCACGTACTCTAGATAACCTTTTAAAGTTAAGGTCTTGGAATTTATTCCTGGGCTCGTGATAATGGGCTTCACAAAAAGGCTCAACTCAGTTCCAAGCTCATTTACTGTTTAATTGATAAGAAACTATCGACCTGGAATGTGAGAGTTGATAACATACTCGAAATGTCTCAACATAATTTTCCCAAGATGTTCAGTATCTGTCTTGTGAACAAGAGGCTGTAAGATTGGGCAAAACTGCTCTGGAACCAATTCCTCGTCAATATTTGCCACTTCCTCTAATAGGCTAGTAGCTGTCAGTTGATGTTGAACGGCAATCGGTGTTAAAAAGAGCAAGGTAGTTGCGCTTGAATGAGAACTAATGTTAAACATTCGGTCATTGGTGTTCGCTGAATTTTTTTGTGCCAAATAGCCAATATCCATGTTATGTGTGCGATCAAGAATCTCATTGTCACTGTCATAAGAGAATAATTGTTCATTATATTGTAAAGTCTCAATATCCTTTTTTTCAAACATTTCATCGAACACCTAGCCTTCCTCAAAGATTTCCTCCTTCTCACCCTCAATAGTCATCGGTTCATTACCAGCTTGCAGCTTCTGTAATATTTCCATGTATTTAAGAGTCTCAAATTCAAAATTACTTCCATTAACGGCAATGCCCAAGGAAATGGCATCAAGATGAACTTCTGGCATCAATAGCTTCAACAGCTGCTGATGGGTCCATCCCACGTGGAAGGAAGACATCTTCCTTTGGCTTTGAAATGTCAAGCTAACTAAAGGAATAGTCACGAAGATTTTATGGCAATTATTTAACTTTTTCTATTAACATGACATCATTGATGATATCAATGAAGCAATCCTAAGCACTATAAATAGGTGTCTTGCTCTCAATTGTTAAACACACCAAAACAAAGAGAAAAAGAGTGACTTACAGAGTAAAACAAAATATTTTGTGAGGAAAAATATAGAGAGTTTGAGCAGTATTGTAGTGAGGTGAAAAAATCAAAAAGGGTTATTTCTTTTGAGTGTTTAGTGCCTTGAAGTATTTTATTGTAAAATCATTGCTATAGTGAAATCAATTGCTCCTCTCTAGTCGTGGTTTTTTCCTTATTCAGAAGGATTTTGCATGTAAAATCCACCTAATCGTGATGACACCTAACTCGGCCGGCTAGGTAAGCCAAATATAACCAACACAAGTAAATCAAGTAATAAGAGACAATGGATAAAATACCTAAACTTTCTATACAAATCCCAAGGGCTGGTAGTACAAATCATAAGCTTCTAAAGCTTAAAATTTACAGAAGATGGTATGAATAAATATATCATCTGTTTGAAATTTACATAAGCAGATTAGCAAAATATAAAGCTACCAAGGACAAGTGGCAGCTATAATCGGAACACGGGTACATCTTCAATGCCAGCTCCTGCCATACACAACAACTCCAGCTCTATAATCTGCACCACGTAAAATCTGTTGTCCTTGTTTCTCTAAATATTACTGTTGGTTACTGTATTTTAGTAATCCACATTTATTATAATCGTATACCGTGAATATTAGTTCTGTGGGGGTAATTTTTTGAATAACTGGTATCAGAGCACAAGTTCTGCTCATTCACAATAATATTATTTACGATCAATTTTACTTTGTGACAAAAACAAATGTTAGGAGTAAAATATGAAGTAACAAGATTCAACGGTAATGACAGTTTTTCCATATGGAAAAGAAGGATGAAGTACCTACTCATCCAACAAGGGTTTGACATTGCACTAGATGGTAAAGAGGCAAAGTCGGAAACCACGAAAGCCGAGGATTGGGCAGACATAGATAATAAGGAAGCTAGTGCAATCAGACTGTAGTTGTCCGATGAAGTATTCAATAATGTCGAGGTGAAAATAGTGCATGTGGTATTTGGAAAAGACTAGAAAGTCTATACATGTCCAAATTTTAAACAAAGAAGTTGTTTTTGAGAAAGTAGCTTTATGTCATCCATATGAGTGAAGGTACAAATTTCTTGTCCCATTTAAATATGTTCAATGGATTAATCACGCAACTAGCAAAATCTCAGAGAAACAATCATTGAAGTGGATAAGGCTATCATGCTTCTAAACTCATTGCCATCTTCCTATGATAATTTGGCAACCACCATCCTGCATGGTAGAGATACTATCGATTTAAAGGAGGTCACATAAGCCATCCTACTCAATGATAAGATATGGAAGAAGCCCGAAAATCAAAGGTAGGCTCTTATCATGGAAAACAAAGGAAGAAGTTTTTATAGAGCATCGAATAACCGTGATAAATCCAAAGCTCGTGAAAGTTCAGGAACCGATCAAAGGGTAGGAATTGCTACACTTGCAGTTAACTCGGTCACTTCAAAAGAGAGTGCCTAAAGTAAGATCGAGGTGAGAGCAATGGACAGAAGAATGATGACAACACAACTGTTGCAGTGCACAACGATGATTCAGTGGTTCTCTTTGTTCACGAGGAGGAGGAAAGCATGCGCTTAGCAAGCCAAGAGTCAGAATGGGTGGTTGACACAACAACATCCTACCATGCCATACTGGTAAGATAATTCTTCTGTAGGTACAAATCAGGAGACTTTGGGATAGTCAAGATGGAAAATACCAGTCACTCAAAGATTGTGGGAATTGGAGACATTTGTATCAAGACAAATGTAGGGTGCGCATTAGGTTTAAAAGTTTTGCCGCACGTACCAAGTCTGCAAATGAATTTGATTTTAGGGATCGCTCTAGATCGATACGGGTACGAGAATCACTTCTTCAATAGGAAATGGAGACTCACTAAGAGATCATTGTTGATTTCTAAAGGAGTTGTACAAGACAACCGCTGAGATATGTGAATATGGATTACAAGGCGGCTATATATGATATGTTATCACGCTCAACTATGTCTATTAAAAGACTAAGTAGGCGTTGCAAATATAATTTGGGTATTTTGCCCAGAGTCGAATCCCACAGGGAATTAACGTATCAAATGTCGTCTTTAGATTACTAGATTCTCAATAGTCAACTTTCTCAAACGTTGTGTATATCACTTTGTGTTGTTTCTACTACTACAACTGAACAAAAATAATAAACTTAAGATTAACTAACAATAAGATGTAAACATTTGGATTAAAGGTCTAAGGTTATGGTTTCCCCCGTTGGTGAACTTCCTTCTTGTATACTTCCTATAGTTTTGATTTAGTTGTCTCTATCAATCATGAACCCGCCAGTTACCATAAATCTCTCTCAAGTAATTATGATAATTTACTAGACGCACTCTCTCAAGTTACGCTAGCTAGATTGCATTACATTTCACTTTAGATTGCACCTGAGGTATCATTATCTCTAATCCAACCTCTAAACCCTCGGTTATGACGCTCGCCTATACTCCGGGAGTGGTGTTGTTCAAACAACTACCTAAATATGCACTCTCTATCAAGTAGATACATAATAAATAGGCACAGCTAATTGAGGCCCTTCAATCAATTACAACAAGAACGTAGTTGAACAAATAGAGATTAACAACCAACCAAAACTATATTAATATCACAATAAAGTCATACCCCAACGGGTTCCACAAAAACCTTAGATTAGAAAAGTTAGCTACTCATAATAATGATAGAAACTACAAAAGAATTCATAAGCAAAGGTAAAAGCACAAAAGAAGGAGATATGGATTGATGCCCAATTTCCTCCTTGCCTCTTGCCCTTGCTTTTCTTGTTCTAAACTCTAAACCTTGATAAAAAATCTTCTCTTGGGCGAATTGAACCTTTTATAGTTTGCGTGGATTGGCCTTGAACTTCCAAAAATACCCTCCAGCTTCTATTTTCCGCGTCTGGACTAGCACGGGCGCGCTAGTCACTCTCTAATGCCCGCGCTAGTTGGGTTATACACTGCCTCCGGAAAGCTGGACTAGCGTGGGTGCGCTAAGGTCGCGCTACAGCCCGTGCTAATGGGGTTCTTCACTGCCTCGTTAAACTTAACTAGCGGGGGCGCGCTAAGGTCACGCTACAGCCCGCGCTAACGGAGTTTCCTACTGCCTCGCTAAATCTCCAGCCTTCAAATCACCCCGAAATTACCCCATGGCCTGTTATTCTTCAAATTCGCCCGGATCACTGTCATAAGTCCTCAATAGTTTATTGTACTCATGTGAAACACAAAATCACCATTAGAGCCAATTTATCATCATTTAACACACTTAAGACCGTAAAGCATCATTAAGTTAGAGTATAAATATACGCTAAACTATGTGAATTTAGCCTATTATCAACACCCCACACTTAAATCATTGCTAGTCCTCGAGCAATCCACTACATCCTACAAGGTTTATTTGCATCAAACACTTCCCTACGGTGTCACACCACAATATTTTACAAGCATTAAACCTAGCAGTGTAACATCTATGCTCAAGCGGCGACTCTCAAATGCCAAGCCATACTCTTACTTCCTCAAGATACTCTACAAGGAGGTCAAGACTTTCTTCTTTTTAATAAATCACGTGCCCTCACTTCACACAATTTAGAGTAGTTCCACAAAATATAATAGTAAGAACAATATGAAATTTAAATCGAAAGAGTTCACTCTTTCTCAAAAGAACATTCATATGCCACATAGATACGCCATAGGCTTGCCCGTAGTGTAATACACTACTAATTTAGTTTATTCAGTCTAAGATCAATAGGTCTTTATTTGGTTGTAATATAGTCTAAGGGACGGGTAAGATACATTTAGGTATAGTGACTAACCTCCCTAAGCACTTTTAATACAATTACATTAACATTCAACCCATTTTCATGCTTGGCCACAACTTTCACCACGCTTTGCTTCATAATTGCCCCACTATTCTTTAGGTGCAACTTTATTTTTCATGCCACTAATTATCAAGGAATCCATGTATTTATTGTCCTCTTTCTTTTTTTCTCTCTCTAAGTGGCCTTCACTTTTGCATTTTTTTTTTCTTTCACACTTTTGCACCTTTCATTATATTTCCTTGATTTTCCTTACAGATCAAACCACCACTCCACACTTTGAATTTTACATATCAACTAACAATTCAAGTGCTCATGGGAGGTACATGGTTCAAACAGACAGGCTATTCAAACAATTGGTTATGGTTCATAATGTGGTTATCAAAGAAATAAGCTTATAAGCTCAAAGGAGTTGACTATGGTTAATTACATTCAGGTGGGTACATATTTGTGTCTGGCTTAACAAACAAATGCCTATACCCCTTCTAAGACTAAACAAACTTCTATTTCGATTTGTACACACACGGGGCAAGTTCTAGGTACCAAATACAGACATTGAACAAGATGAAAAATACCTCACACACACATGGCACATAATTCAATCCAAATTGGTTCATCAAAACACTCCAATGAGCATTCAAGTTAGCTACAACATGCACCATTAAGGCATTCTACAAGAGTCAACAAGTGAGCCTAAGCGTCACACTCTAGGATTCACGGTGTTTGGGTGTAACACACTAAGGGTAGCATTTTATCATTCAGCACCTTGTCCAAAGGATTCCTACAACTAAAAATAAAAGAAGAAGCTAGCTATACCCGATTCAAGCTAAACCCTTGGAAAAGAACCGCGGGCAAAAGAAAAACCAGGGGGGAGTTACTACACTACCTAAAAAAGAAAAAAGAAAAAAAATGTTTTTGGTGTTTTCTTAGGACTAACCTCCCTCAAGAAAACTTCCTAAGAAATCCGTCATCAGGAAGAGTCCACTAAATTTTCTGGTTTTTTATTATTATTATTATTATTATTATTATTATTATTTTTTTTTTTTTTTTTTTNGGGATCCGTCGTCGGGCCAAGACAACTTGATTAACTATACCTAAAAACAACTAAAACAAACTACAAAAAGAAAAGATAAAACAAAACTACAATTCTACCAAGTTAAACACAAACTAAAGCAAACAATTCATAACTGTACAACATACAACAAAACAGGGAATCCATCCCCCACCCACACTTAAAATGAGGACATGTCCTCATGGACAATTAAAATAGAGTAAGGAAAGGGGACTTCCCTGACAGCTCAATCCTGGTCGGAGATGGTGCCTGAGTTCACGTTGCACGCACGACCCAGGGCGCGGAGCCAACCCATGATCCTTTTCTCAAATTTCTTCTGTTGGGTGGCCATCTCATCAACACCAGTCCCCAGGTCAGTCATCGAGGTCCTCAGCCCAGCCACATCTTGCTCTAGGCGGTCTAACCGCTGTCCTCGACTGGCCCCAGACGGGCCTCCAACATCCGTAGCCTGCTCCTGAGTGGGCTGCTCCTCCTCCACGTGCTCAGTATCATCCTCACCATGCTATGGCTCCTACTCCGCCTCAACATCCTTAGAGTCCTTCCCTATCAAATCCTCAGCCGCCACCACCACATCCTTGCCCGTAGTGACTTTATCAGCTGTGAAGGGGTGCACCACAGGCACCCAACCATCTATAGCAAAGTCACCGTACACACCAGCCTGCCTACACAAACGAGTGACGAGCGAAGGGTAGAAGAATCCATACCGTGTGACCTTCATGCGTGTAAACATCTCGTCATGAATCACCTTGGCCACATCGAATGGTGCATTATTCATGAAGCACCAAATCAAGCACCCTCGAGGGATGTTCACCTCTAAAAGGTTCTTAGAAGGCAGGAGGCAGCTGTTGATCAAGTACAACCAGCATTTGGCCTCAAACTTGAGGGCCGAGGAGTGGAATTTGTTTCCATATTTATACCACTTCAATGTGACTCCCGGTTGACAGATGGTCGGGGTGAACGTATCCCATGGAGTATTTTTTCCACAATATGTCTGGTAGCCATCCACATAGCCCTCCGCTGGTGGAGGTAGCCTGTACACTGACTGGATATTCTCTATGGAGGCATTGACTGGCCTTTTCCGCACTGTTACCACATAATTCTTATGTTCTGGAGCACTGGCATAAAACTCTCGGACAAGCAAGGCATTTGCCGCATCAGGCTCTTCCAAGAAAACATCCAGGCGTCGCTGTATTAGCTCTTCAGGCATATTAGGACAGTTTATCCTGAGTGCGTTGATACCATGGCTTGCTCAGAGACGACCATTTTATCCTCCTTTGCATTGAACCGGTCTTGGGCCTTTGCGGAGACGAACTTTTGACTATTGAAAGGCCTGGAGTCAATTATTTTGCGAGGCCATCCCCTGGTGGAAGCTCTTGCCAGGCGGCTGGAGGAGCCTCCGGTGGCTTGGCTCTTTCGTGGAGGCATGGTACCTGTAATTAGCCCAATGTTAGCTCAGTACAACCGGGTGACCCAACCTTGGTTACTCAGACTTCGCCACAAAATTGGTCACAATACTTCCTCCAATGATGCATTTTTACAAACATGTGGTGGGCCATGAACAAGTTTAACCCCAAGCATTCAATATAGGACAAGAAGCACCACCACAATAACTCAAACATACGCACACCACCCCCACAAACCATATGTTACTACTTCTCAGCACAAGACACATGTATGACTACCCAAAAGAAAACTATAATGTTGTACACAAAGTAAACGAAAATAAAGCTACAAAAAGAAATAAAAAGA